>WTSP01007319.1:0-22743 GCA_025331215.1 Actenoides lindsayi | reverse complement strand
AGGAGAGCCCGGGGCTGCCCCGCGTTCCGGCCTCCCCACCCAGCGCAGGGCACGGCCCAGCCCCGCGGCCAGGCCGCTGCTGCCTCTGGGAGAACGTGGGGAGGAAAGGGCAAAACCCTGCCCGGGCCGTGGGCAGCCAAGGAACGGAGCCAGCCCTGCGAGCACCCGGGGCCAGGGGTGGGAGGAGCTGCAGGCACCGGGGCAGAGATTCCCCCGCAGCCCCGGGGAACACAGTGGGGCGGGGTGCCCAGCGGAGAGAGCCCCTGTGCTGTGGAGCAGTCCTTGACCGACAGGCCCGGGGGGAAGCCAGGGTAGAGCAGCATAGCTGCGCTGCACTGGGGTTTGAGCTGAAGTTCTTTTCCATAAATTGTGACACTCTTCACACCAAAAGGTGCATATCATTTCAAGAAACAGACAAGGAAAGTCTATCTGTAATTCATAAGGTGTAACTTTTAATTATTGCAGTGAGCACTTGACTGACCTTTTCATCTGTCCTTGTCTTTCTGCTTATCATTGAGTTGTACATTAGACTCCCTGACTTGAAAGTAAAGTAGTTCTCTGACTTTTAAGAGATCAGCGATCCCAAAGCAGGTTATAGCAGGTGCTACTCTGGCCCATTCCTGAGGCCAATACCAGATATATTCTCTCAGTCGGAACGAAGCTCAAAATATGAAGAAGATGACCGCAAAAAAAGAGCACTTCTGATTTTTAGTTTCTTATGAAAGGCTTTTTGAGTTTATCCTTTCAATTCGCAAAATATTATTCACATGGATACAAATGAGTGTAGGTTCTTGGTTGCATTAATGTATTTGTCATTCTTCCCCTGCCTCCCTTTGCTTTCCCATATGGGTAGCTGTGGAAGAGTAGAAGAACAGGTCACATGTATTGAAATTTCCCCAGAATTCCATCCCAGCTGCCGGAGATTCAGGGTTCAGGGATTCTCTGAAAAAGAGGTGGTACTTTTGTGTTTAAAAGCTCTTGACAGATTGCTTTTTGAATACACTTGTCATACATGCTTGTGCTTTTTATAAAACAACCTAGTTTCCACTTGCTGTATGCTTCCCTCTTGCAATACATCCAGGCTTGTTTCTCATCATTCCTAACTCTTCTCTGAATCAGTAATTTGAGTTTGTTGTCAATATACATTTGTGAAGTACCAGCTGTCTTAGGCTCCTTTTTCTGTCCTTTATGTTCTCAGCTACAGCATTCATACCTTTCTCTGTGCCTCTTTCCCCCTCCTCCCCCTTATTTTCTGGTCATTTCCTTGTAATCTAGATATCTGTATCTTTCTGTACACACACAGACAAATACACCTGTCACACACTTATGAACTCAAAACTAAATAAAAGGCAATGAATGCTGAGTTCATAAAAAACAAACAGCAAACATAAAAACCAAACTTGTCTTAGCCCTTCAAAACACCTGCTATTCATTTTTTTTGTAATTATACCAAGATGTCAATAAGTCACGCAACAAAATCAGTATAGAAAATTTTAAAATACTGCTAAATAATAATACTAATTTTTCACTTGTTTATATATCTGAATTTTTAGGTTTATTCCAAAAGGTGTATTTTTGCTCTCCTTCTTGTCTTCTCTTGATAGAGTGATGTTTTCAGTTTAATGTTTGCTTTTTTTAATTAAATCAGTCTCTTTGTGTCATTATGGATGGAGTGAAACCCCCATTCCTATTTCCAGATACATATTTTCTATAGTCCTCTGTAGGATTGTATCTGAAGGTATTTTTGGCGGTAGTGTGAGGACATAGGTACTGCAGTTTTCATTCACTATGTGTTCATCTCTGTAATAGTTGTAATTCTTGGTTGTAAGTCAGCTGGTTTAGTGAAGGGAAGTGCATGTGTCAAACGAATACTTTTATTAGTGCCATTATTTTTATTTTGTAGCTTCACAAATGAGGCAGATCAGTATAAATTCAGTAGATTGAAAAACTGAGAGTCAGAGGAACAATTAGACACCCAATGTTACTTTCTGATCCTGACAAATAGACACATATCAGGTTCAGTAATTTGTATTTTGACAAATACCATCTTCTTGTAAGGCAAGGGGTTAGAGCTGTCATCATATACAGACACTGCAGCAGTGAGCTATCTCACTGCTTGTTTAGAAATCATGCATTACAGATGTGCATGTATATGTGTGTACATATTTATTGCAGAGAGGAGCTGATGAGTAGCAGTAGTTTTTCCAGCAGATGTTTGTATTTATATAAGTATTTCAAGAATAAGCATATTGGCATCTTCAAGATGTAATTAAAAATAAAATGAACGTGAGGAGCATGATTCTATTGGGCTGCAGGTTAAATAATTGAGATTATTTGAAACTATCTTGGTGTAATTTACAGTGCTTCTGTTGTCATCCCTTCCCCATTTGTTTCGATCTATCTGGGGATCAGCTGCAGGCTTGCTCCCATCTCATGTAGAGATTCTTCTGTCTTCCTGCATAAACACAAGACCTTTGGTAGAAGAGGTATTTTACCGCTTAACGTGTGAGCCGACCCGGGCAGGACACAGGAACAACCACAAAACCACAGGTGAAATGCGAACAGTAAATTTCTTTTCACTACCATGCAGGGCGGGGGATCCCCCAAGCAGCACCCAGCCAGAGGCACACAAGCAGGGACACAGGCACCACACAGCTCGGTCCGTGCTAGAGGATCAAGGAACCTGCTGGGTTCACCTCTAGAGCAGGATTCAGGCAGGCAGCGTTTACCACTGTGCTTTGATCTTTCCCACAGCAGGGCAGGATAGGGTTTGATACGTTCAGCACGTTTGATAGGGTGCCCCTGAGCCTGTCACAGGTCTATGTTATCTAAACACAGATGTTCTCCTTGTCAAGCACAGAAGACTAAGCAAGGATTAGTATGACATATATGGTTTCCTGCATCCCAGCTGCAAGTCACTGGAGCGTGTTTACAACATTCCTCGCCATTCTTCTGTTATTTTCGTACACTTACTAAAAGTGAATATGCAAAAATCACTTTTTTTCCTGCTACTTTAATAAATTTTTGTCTTGCATTTTCAACTCTGGTTTACCAAAAAACATGTCATGTGTAAAATGTCCCTATATTGGGTGTCTGAGAAAAAGAGCCAACAGTGATTAGATTGGCTGTTCATCCCCTCTCCACTGGTCCAGCATAACCAACATTTGCTTCCTGAATATTAGCCAAAACCATCTTCTCTCCAGCTGGGTAGGGATATTTCATCATCTTTAAAAACTGAGGTGACCATTATGTTGTTACTGTTAGGCAATTATTTCCTGTCCTCATACAGATTTACCCTGTGACCAGTTCTGGCCATGATATATCTGGCAGGGAAGCCAGTGGAGACTAATCAGAGCTTGTGAGAGCGTCTGTTGCTGTAATGCAATTTATTGCCTTCTATCCCTGCTGCCTTTGCCACTCCTCACCTGTTTCCAAAATGCATCTGTCATCTTAAAGCTTCCTCTTCATAACTGATTCTCTTTCCTGCAGAATGAGAAAGTATCCGTATTCTGTAATCAGACCCAGTTGCTGTCCCAAAGTGGAAAAGGACTATCACCTGGTTTTATATTCTCCTGGTACAATGCTTGAACTTGCCAGGAAGATGACTGGGGGCTTAGTGCACTGTCTCTTTGTGTGCTTGCTCATGACCAAGAATTTATTCCAGGCATAAAATCCCTTGCTGTTGTTTATTCCTCTTCTTTTTTTATCCTTTTCTTTTCTTCCCCCCTCCCCCCCCACCCCCGAGTCCCACAGAGGTATACATACATTGACTCCTTTCAGATTCCTGCTTTCTTGTACTGATTTTTAAATTCCAGCTGTAGCCCCATCCCCTAAAACTGGCGGATAAGGTTGGGAAAGAAGGCTCTATCTGTCAAAGTATAGCAGTTGCAACTGTTAGTGTACAGGAAGGCAGTAGTTCCAGCTCACGAGATAACCCTTTCATAAGAGTGGAACTTTAAACAACCTAAATTTTGCTCAGCACAGATCTGTTTCCTCTTATGGTGGGCTCACCTTGGTTGGCCACGTGCCCACCAAGCTTCTCTCTCATTCCCCTTCTTCAGCAGGACCAGGGGAGAAAATAAGATTAAAAACTCATGAGTTGTGAAAACGGCAGTTTAATGGGAAAAAAAACCCAAAGTCCACGTGTGGAAGCAAAGCCCCCCCAAAAGATTTTTTTTTCTCAACTTCTTATCATCGGGTAAGGTCCAGACACTTCCTGGGAAGCAGGGCCTCAGTACAGGCAGCAGCTGCTTTGGAAGACAAATGCCTTAATAACAAATACTTTCCCCTCTTCTTTCTTTTAGCTTTCATTGTGGAGCATGGCATCACAGGGTCTGGAGTATCCCTGTGGTCAGTTTGGGTCAGCTGGCCTGCCCATCTGCCCTCCCATCTTCTTGCTAACCCTCAGCGTAGTGGCCTTGGGAGGGGCAGCTGGAGAGAGAATCTTGCAGCTGTGTGAGCTCTGCTCAGTGAGAACCAAAGCCTGGTGTGTTTCCAGCACCATTCTAGCTGCAGGTGCAGGGCACAGCCCTGTACGGGCTGCTGTGAGGAAAGTCAACTCCACCCCAGCCACAGCCAGCAGATCTTTCCCAACCCTTTTGTTCTTTTGTTTGGTTGTTTTTTTTGTTTATTTGTTTGGGGTTTTTTTTATGTTTACTAAGAACAATCAGTGTGGAAACGGTGGGAGCTTCTCAAAGGAATTTTTCTAAGAGTTGGGCAAATGATTGCGTTAGTTTAAGATTATTTCCCTATCCTTTTTGGGAGATTTTCTAACTAAAAATGTATGGGAGGTCATATAATTGTTACTTGCAGTATCAACTTATATTTAAATTAAATTTGGTAGAAGACCAATATCGGTGTACTGAAGAAGGCAAGTGGAGGAACAACAAGATGATTAGAAGGTTGGAGCACTTGATGGATGGAGAGAGACAGGTAGAACTGAGTTTGTTTAGTTAGAAGTCTAAGATTCTACTTTAGTAGCTATCTGATGGTGTATAAAAGATGGAGCCAGACTCTATGGATGTGTACAGTGAATGGGCTGCATTGGACACAGGCTGCAACATGGGAAATTCTCAGGTATTAGGAAAAACAGTTGACAAAGAGCTTCTACAAACACTAGAGCAAGGGCCTTGAGAGCCTGTAGAATCACTGTTCTTAGATAGAGTTGGAGATGATTGGAAAAAATTACATGTTACATACTTTGCTTTTGCTTAGAAATAGATTATGATTGACTGTTTCCTGTAAACGTTTGTATAGATATTTGAGGACATGTAAGTAAATATTTTATCTCAATAGCAGGTTATTCATAAGTGATTTAGAGAAGCCATAGATGTGGGAAGTAGAGGCTATTTGTTTCTATCTTTCTTTGAAGCATCTGGTATGACCACAGGGAGAGACAAGATAGTGAGCTGGATGGATCACTGATCTGAGCCAACACTTTAAAGCATATGCTGTGTTCATACAGCTGAACATAAAAACTATTCTCTGCTTAGTATTTAATTTCAGTGCTCTATATTAGGCTTCCTATTTCTCATACAAGTTTCCAAATTTTATTTTTATCTTGAATAAGATTAGAAAGCATATCTTTTTTTTTTTTTTTTCCCCTGGATTCACTATCTATAAATTGTACAATTACTGTATGAGTGTGTTGGGAAATCACCCTTTGAGAACTCAGTTACATGACATAAAAATTTTATTTTTATTCCTAAAAACTGTAGTATTCATCTCATGCAGAGTCATCGGTTTTGAAATGCCTATTTGGGCTGATAAGCTTCGAGGGGAAGCAGTTGATTTTTCTTTTTCTTTCTGTTTTTAAAATCTCAGCTGTATTCATTGGGTTTTTTTACTTTTTTCCCTACCCTGCTGTTTTCGTCCTCTTCCATTCTCTAATACTGTTATGCAGATAAAGATTTATAACATGTAAGCTTAATAGCACTAAACACTTGTTGTTTAATTGGTAGAGATTTGGGAGAAGGCCCAGACTAATTAACACCAATTCCTACTCTATTGCCAGTTTTTAATGGATCTTAGGACCAGATCCCTTTGGAACTAAAGTTATATTGAAGGCACATTGAAAACAGAAAATTAAGTTGTATATGACCACCTTGAGAAACCATCTGTTACCAGGATAATGCTTCCTTTTTATAAGTAACAAGACATATATACAGTATAAACAGTTAGTTTCCCTTTTGAAACATTATTCATAACTACACAACCTCTCCTGGAATTTTCTCCAGTTGTATCTATAGACTTTTCATTTCACAATTACGTTTCTCTTCCTTAAAAATGGAATATTTAGCGATTAAGGGCTCATTTTACTATAGGAAGTTTCGAGAGTGATATTTGTTAACAGTTCATAACTCATTTGTTGCCTATAAAAATACAGCAATGAGAAAAATGTGGCAGAACGCTTTACAAATAAATTTAAAAATACCTAAAAGACACAAAAAAGGAAGGGATAATTACAGTACAGACTCAACATCATTTGGATAATTTTCTACAAAGGTCTTTGAAAGAATAGGAATGTGAGAGATGTTCAGTGTTATCAGAATTTTCTGTCTTTTGAGCATTTTCATTATTTGACTTCCATTTTATCAACTCAGCTGATACTAGCAGAAGCCTCACCTTCTTCAGATGTCTGCGTGAACTTCTGTTGATTTAGGACAGGAATGCCCTGGATGTTAAAGGATTATGCCCTGTGATATAATACCCTGTTTCTCTACAGTTCCCTCCATTCTACTTTACCCTCTAGCTCAGAGACTGTCTTAGCTAGCTAGGATTTTGTATGACTCCTGCCACTGCAGCACATTGCTAGTCAGAAATCACAAATTATAGTTACTATTGTCTGCTTTTCAATGTTAAAACAAGAAATCCTTATTAAAGCCCTCTGTTTGCCCTTCAGAACACAATGCTGTCAGAAGGGTCAGGGGAATGTAAGCTTAGCAGCCTGTGATTGTACGCTAATGCAAATCCTTTGTTGTTAATCTTGGTAGAAGGAAATATAAAATGGGAATTACTTGAAGTGATTCTACAAAAATACTTGACATTGGATGTCTTGTAGCTCCCACTAGTGTTTGAAATTTTAGTCTACTGGCACATACTAGACAATGTTTCCTTTCAAATAAATTATCTCAAAGGTCTAATGTATTTTCGTATAACGATTTCCTTGTTTCTGAAACTAAACCATTAAATACAGTTAAGTATTTGGACACAGTACGTAGAGAGATGGTAGAATTCCTGTTACTTCAGGTATTTAAAGAAAAAAATCAATAAAATCTTTCGAGGTGATTGATGTATGTTTGATCTTGCTTCAGAGATGTTGGACGGTCTAGAAGACTTCCAGGTAGAACTGAGAGTAGGGTTTGGGTTTTTTTTTAATATTCAGAATGAATGTGTTAATCCTGTTTAACTTCTAGTTTCTTAGGGAAAAAAACAGTTTTTCAGCCAGGAGTCTGCAAGGTGTAAAGTCATTTAGGATGTCTTAATCTTAAGTTTTATAATGTGAAGTTGCATGGAAATGATTGGAGTAGAAATCATTTTGGTTGTTGGCCAGATTTTGATGTCTCACTGCCCAAATATTTTTCACATGTTTATTTACCTGAAGATGAGAGAACACTAACCAATTAGCATGTGGTTATATGGAACACAACGGATATTCCAGTTGGCAGAAAAATAATTTAAAATGTGTTATTTGTCATCAAGGTGCATGATATGTGACTGGACCGTTAATGGCTTTTAGAAACGTGCTTCACATAATTTGAAACAAGCTTTCTTATCAGTATGTCTTGCAATTAATTTAATCTTTTTTTTTTCTGTTATTTCCACGGTATTTTTCATTTCAGTGAACCTCATTACATTTGCAAGTGCATTAAATTAGAGTCTGGATAGAAGAAGAGAGATGATTATCAGTTAATTTAATTATGTTTCTACATTTGCCCATTTAATGATACGTCTGCCATTGTTGTTGCAAGCCTTTACTGCAGTAGCACTGTGCAGGAATTAGTTCCGATTCCATGTAAAGTTTATGTTATCTGATAACTCCTGACAACTAGTGGAGGCACACGTGCAGTAATTTATGAGTCTAAGCAGCAATCACTTCCTTGAAGTCAAATGGCTACAGGATGGAATACTTTTACTATACTCACTACATCATTATTATATTTTTTGACTTGTGTATATGGTAATGTTTTCACATAGCTTTACGTCATTAGTTTAATTAAGAAACAAAGCTTTGCTTTCTTATTGTAACTGAAGAAACAAGGAAGCTTGCCATTGCACAGTTCTCTTCTAGACAGTTAAACAGCATAGCTGAGGAATGGTCTTGCTTTTAAAGAGGAGGAAAAGAGCAAAGTAAGTAAACCCCAAAATTCACTATTATGCAGTCCTTCATATAAAATGGTCTTTACTTTTAGTAATAAAATCACACGGTCATTTAGGGAGATGCTAAAACCTGAATTCTAGTACTCACGTTCTGCTATACTGCCTGTCAATGTTACTGCTTTTGGCAGTAACTACTATTTTTATAGGGTTTTTTCGACTCTACAGGTTTTTTTCCTTAATGTTTTAGCCATATGTTTGAAATTTCAAGATGTATGGCAGTTGCCCTGGCATCTGGAAATCTGAAGGATATAGCTCCTGAGACTCCAAAGCGATTCTACCTTACATGCCCAGCTAAGTACCGAGGCATCTATCAATTGCATAGCTCATTAAAGGCAGATCTGTTAAAGCAGCACTTCTGGGTTTAGACATTTATAGCTATCCAATAAGGGTGAGAGAAAAAGAGATTCAGCTGTCAAGTGCAAAATGGTTGTAGTTTTAAGATGGCCATTTCTTGGATTTTTAGTGTTCTAAGATCTGCAAGCAAATGGAAAAATATTTTAAAATGATAGCAGAAATAGCCTGTAAATGAGAAAGCAAACCAAAACAGAAATGGCAGGAAAACAACCTAGCCTCTATCTGCATGCATGTGGAAGAGAGTAAATGAAGACTCTAAAATAATTGCTACGTTTCTGACATGATAAAAATTGGCCTTTTTGTTTTGGAAATTAATGTTTTAATACTTCTGATACACTTAACAGGAGCAGTCCTTAAGAAAAAAACATGGCAGATTTATATTTGCAACTGAGACCTCTGTGTGGGTGCAGAGGGGGAGAATCAGACTGAACAAACTCCAGAAAGTTTGGATTTATTGTCTTTGCAGAAAACAGCCACATTCTCACATCTGTTAACCTTAGATGATGGGTAACCTGATAATGCAGGGAGGTTATTACTTACTCATGCTTCGTGTTATTATTGTAGAGCTTATCATTTGTAGAACACTAGTTTGAATGTTGTTCAGATTAGCAGGAGATATATGCTACTTATCCTGTCTGGGTTTTTTTTCAGTAACTGTTTAATGGCTTCTAACTCACATGAATTTGATGAATCCCATATCCTATGACTCACTTCTGTTTACACCCATTATACTTTTTTTTTTTTTCCATTTTGCTTACTTTTACTGTAAAGTTATTTTTGGCAAGGATGACTGATATGCAGGCACTGTTATTTATACAGCATAGTGCAGGGATGTGAAAATTAATAACATCATAATTATTTTCTAGCTCTTTGGTTGGTTATTTTGGATTTTTTTTGTTTGCTTGTTTGGTTTTTTGTGAGGAGGAGTTAAAGTCTGAAGACAAACCACCTTCTCGGTTTATCTTACAGGTATCAGTTTAAGGTTTGAGGACTAAGCCTGTGTTTGTTTTGAGTTGTGACTCATGGAATCTGTAACATTGCACAGTTTTTAACCATTATTATTTTTCTAAATAAGTACAATCTTTCCTGTTCAGCTTCAATGGAAATTAGTGCTTTGAATATCTACCATTACCCAGGGTCTCTGACAGAATCCCTTGAGCAGAGTCCCTTGAAGATCTCCCATGAGCCAAAATGTAATATTATGCTACTTTATACTGGCAAAATCATCATTTAAAGACTGCAGGGCAAAGATAAATAACGCTGTTTGCCCCAAACACAGAAATAAAGCAAGGATTCATTAACTAGTTCTGACTGTAATAAATATCATCTGATTACAAGAGTCCACAACCCATGCTAAGGGCACAAACCCAGATTATGTTCTGACTATGGATAACAACCTGGAGAATTAAATAGACCTCATTAGTAGACCAGTGAAAAATTTTGGTTAGCCGTTTGTTATATAGGTGAATAAAATCTCTCCTTTAATGAAGATAAATCTACTTGGTTAATCATCATCCTACATTACAGCAGTTTTGCATTCTCTACTTAACTGTTCTAGAAAAATGTTTTGTTTGTTTTCTTGGGGTATTTTTTTGCTTTGCTTTGTTTCGTTTTAAACTGATTGTAACTTGGTAACTATTTATGACTTACTTAATGATGCATGGTGTACCTTGAATGATTTCTACTCTCCTTGTTGTCATTTCAATTTTATTGTTTTTCCCCCCCAAGTGATATTTTTGGAGGGACTGAAATGGAAAGATTAAATCCCACAATATTCTGTGTTTGAAAAAATGCTGTGTTTTATTTTCTGTCATGAGAAATGCTTTCAAATCCCTCCTTGGTCTACTCTGCTTGACATCTCATTATTTGACTCAGCTGTTTCAGTTTCACCTTCACCCAACTAATTAAGTAACTCATTGAATGTATTATTCAGTATTTGATTCCCCTATCGGAGTTGGTGAGAGATGGAATTTAAAAAAAAAAAAAAATTAAAAAAAAAATCCCCTTGATGGGATTAGTGAAAGGATTGTTGCTCTGACATGGTGGACTAAAATGAGAATGAGCTAATGGAGTTGGCGATAAATGAATCACATTCTGTCATTTTAGCGAGCGTTTGGCTGCCGGTGAAATTGGGGGGGATTAGGATTGCTTTAAAGTGAACATTCCTTAACTAACCAGATAGTGACCTAGTAAGTGTTTTGGGACATCTGTACTGTGAAAGAGGTTCTTTAGCTTTATTTACATTTTGCTTCAGCTGTTGTCCTGCAAGGTGTTGTATCCTTAGTTGTCAGGTCTAGATATGGGCTTTAACTATTTGAGGAACATGGCTTTGTTCATCTTGTCTCCGTTACCAACCTGTATAGCTTTCCAGTGCCTTTGGCAATTTTTAAATGATCTATTTCTTTTTCTTGGATTATAAAAGTAAACAAGAGGTCTGCAAATGAGCAAATTCCAGTGTCCAGCTGTAGGTTATCCAATTGCATTCCTTTTCCTCTGACTTGGACTGCATTTGTGACTAGCCTTTTGTATTAAAAGGAAAGTTTGACTACATTTAAATTAATTTCCTTTTTGCTTTAGAATGTTTTTTTCTTAAAAATTTACATGAAGCATCATGTATTAAACATGACTATAAACAATGTTCTTATCCACCTAAAATCTACATATTTTTACCATATTGGTTAAAGCAAACCTTTTAAAGATTTTTTTTTTTCTAAGTGCAAATTAACAACAACAAAAAAATAATGTCACCAGAGAAATCTAGCCTAAGAGTATGATAGTGATTTTTGATGCAGAAGACTGAAGTTCTCCAGTGTATGAATCAGGTATGGTAAGGATTTGAGTCGACTTTTCTAGAATCCCAGAGAAGTTTTCTCCACAACTTGCTGTTTCTTGTTCTGATGCAAGTGTGTCACTCTCCCCCCCCAACTTTCAGCTGTGGTCAGAAATACCTTTCTGGCTCTGAGAAACCAATCTTGGCGAGAGCCCAGTGAAAAGTGGTAACTTCCAGTGGAGTGTTTTGATAATGAATCTGCTGTTGTCCACCAAAAAGCCATTGGAAAAATCGTCATTGGGCCTTACACAGAACATCTGATATTTTGTCTCTAGAATACTTTTTTTACAATATCTGTATTGGAATGAAATAGTTTGAGAGAATCACAATGCAAAAAATGATCACTAGAAAATTCTTCTCTGATTTTAAATGATGAATATTTTCCTACAGAAAAATAAAACCGATACAGTTTTTATATTTATTATAGGGTTTTTTATTTATACTAAGAAGTATGAACTATGTTCTGAGCAGCTCATGGCAAAATAAAAAGCAAACTGGCACCTTCTGGTTTTGTCTAATGAATGTTGCTAGTGCATTTCATTTCAAAGAACAGGTTTGCTTCTGAAAGCAAAATTCTAGAGCTGTTAGAACGTACAACCAATCTAAAGTGATGTCTGATCACTTTTCTTGCTTAAGCATGTATTTGATATTTTTATTCTAGACTAAGAGAATTTTTTTTCTGTTTACCTTAAACTATTTTTGTCCTGAGCAGAAGAAATCTTTTGGATCTTGATATGCCAAAGGAAATGACTCTACTTTTAGGTAGGAGGGGATACCTTTGGAATAGACTATTTGCCTTGCTTTTGCCAGTAGAGTTTTGTTTGTCCAGAAGGTTATAGTTCTCTGCAAGGAAAACTAAGTAATTAGAATGGGATGTCATTAGATTAGTATTCTGTCAGGTACCTTTCTATACTTACCTTCTTGCTAATGAGAAGGTATGTAAATATTTTATTAAGCTACTAAAAGACTGAGAACATTGTCCTTAATGAGACATGAAGTAGAAAAAATGAGACTTAGGCTTTCAATAATTTGAAATAGTGAAAAATGTTAATTGTCTCACCATACTAACAAGAGTTCATAATATTTATAATTGTATCGGCAAACTAAACTTTATATTCAGTTATTTTCTTGGTTTGAGCTTGTTTTGAATGTGTGCTTTTTGCTTGCTCTCCTAGAGAAATGCTCAATCTTTCTAGAAATATTTTTACTGCTTTATTCTAATGAGAAAAATAAGTTAATACAGATAAAAAAATTAGCTATGTTTTGAGGATAATTTAATGTCCTTAGTTAGGTTTGTAGTTAATTTTATAAGTAGGTAATCAGATTATTTTATTTTTTTTTTTACATATGGTTGTCTTAGATCTTACCACTTTTTTATATTTGCACATTTATGTTATATAATAAAATGCTGAATTGCACTGTATTCTTATGCAATTATTTTGTTAATCATTTGAGTCACAAAATAATGAATGAAATGTCACTTTCACTTCTTCACTACTTAAATAAGATATTAATTATATAGGGTATAGGGTAATAGAAAAGCTTATCAAATTGCTTTTAGCTGCAAAATTTGAGCAATGACTTGAAAATTGTCATAATATGTACTTTATGAACATACATGATTTTAATTAGTTTTCAGTGGTGTGGTGGCTTCTTTTAGAACTATTTCACTTGGAGTTAAATATGAAGTGATTTATTTGTATTAAGTGCTCTAAAAATTCTCAACTCTTTCCAAACCTCTGTCCTTCCCAGCTGGTAAAAGCAATGCTAGTCTTTTTCACATGGTATGCTCTACCCCAGTCACTTTGCTAAGGAGAACTTCTTTTCCTATCTTCTAATATTCTTTTTTCTTTTTTTTAATCCAAGTTTGTTGGGGTTTTTTCCACACAAATCTGTCTATAGCTAGAAAATCTGTCTGAGAGAAATCTGCTAATCTAACTCTCCAGGTCTACAAGCAGTGAGAAGCACTGATGCCAGTATCTCATTGCATCATCTGTGGCTATCCAGGGGGTGAGACGAATGAGGTGCAGTGAACAGTGTTTGACTGCATGTTTGGGGACGTGATGATTCCCAGTAATTATAAACCAAGAGTAGGTCAATACCCAGGTTTGGCTGATTCTTCCTCGGTATTCTCATTGCTCTGACAAAGCTAACATTGATAATGTTTTTAGAATGTGTGCTGCTTCAATTTCTAGTTCAATTTTATATTCTTATCTTAGAATTCTGTGCTCACCCTTTAAATATTCATGATTTTAAGCACGAGTTTTATTAATGAAGCAGTTAGGTCTTTTGGGTTTTATTTTCATTAATTGTAGGAAACTGCTTCTCATGTGAGTAATCAGAAGCAGCCGATGGTTTTGCTGCAAAACATTAATCCATAAATGAGAAGAAGTAGTGAATATTTGCATCAGTAACTTTAAAAAACAGAGACAGTTTGCTGTAAGCGTAGCTTTGCTGTGGCCAGATATTCCCAAATTCAAACCCTGTGGTGGGTGTTCTGAATGCACTCAATTTTCCACTTTCCCTGTGCCTTTTTAATGCACCACATTGAGGTTTGTTGAAACTGTGCATACTAAAATTTGCTGGAACGCTTCTTCTTGAAGTAAAAGACCTTAAAGGTATTATTCTGGTAATATTTCAAATTACAGGTTTAGTTTTCTACCGTTTGACTGTTTTCAATATGTAAAGGGTGATTTTAGTCACAAAGCTGCTATAAGTTATTTTCTCACTGACTTGTTTGTCCTCTCTAAAATTTACAATGTACGCTCTTGGCTTGAAGTAATCCCAACTGTAGCAAGGCACCGTATGCTGCATTATATTACATAGTAGATTATATACACCTTCTGCTGACTGGAGGAGACTTGCTTGCCTGAACAATGTATTTTAGCAAAGGAGGAAATGAATGCCTTCAGTTGTGATGAACAGCCCACAGAGAAGCTGTTTAAGGGAGAACGTTGTCCCTTCCAGACAGAACAGACCAGGCAGTCATGCTGAGACCAATGGAGATAATAAGCTTTTGCTGCTGTGCTTGCCTACAGCATTCAGAAGCAGCCCTGTATTTCTGAGAGATCTCAGAAATAGCTGGAGAGTTTCCAGTCGCACTATGTTCCTTACAAAGTTGTGCCTATAATACTAGAACTGTGATCTTTTTGGTCCTGTGGTTTGCATTAGCAAAGGCATTGCATGACCACTGGAGTGAAGGAAGATGATGTAAGGCCCGTATTCATTGTGATTTTTAGTTCTGGAATTAAGAGTTGTTACTACTTCGTGTCTAAAAAATTCTAATAACTTTTTTGTTGCTATTGTCATAAAGTAATGAGAAAACCCCCCAGGTTGTTAGAACAAGAATTACTGCCTTGTAGAGAACAACAGAGTTGAGAGCATGGCTAAAATGGTGGTGGCTGGCTGAAATATCTGCCAGGGACATGGGTGGGGAAAATCTCAAACCCAAAGCCTGCAGCAGCTTCGGAGATAGCAAGACTGCTTGGTGTCTCTGAGCTTTTACTCTAGTGCTGTTTAAATTTACTTTTAGAGTGTATCAAAAGCGCAAATGCAGTTTTTGAGGCTTTTTTTCAGCTCTCAGAAATCCTATTTATGACTTGAACTTTGAGGGTCTTTGCAAATTCAGTGTATGGAACCTACTTTATGAACTTGGAGCAATAAGGAGTTAGACTGGGAAAGGTGTTTCTAGATGTTAGGCTACAGAAACCTCAGCTTTCTGTCCTCCTGGTTGCACCCTGATGGCTGTCTCAGGCTGTGCTTTGGGCTCACAGTCACACCTCTGGTGTGCTTCATAGTAGGGTTTCTGTATCTGATGATACACAGGTAGCTATTGCCACTCTTACTGTTGTGGCTGCCTCCTTCTACCCTGTATGTTATTTAAGTATTGGCTTTAGATATTGAATGTATTGGAGTAAGTTTTTATATAGGTACAGAATTATACTTGAATTAGCCACGATAATTTTCTAGTCAAATTTAGACTCTGAAAAATGTTTCATGGTCTTTACTAGGCTCACGTATGAAAAAAATCAACCTGCTGGTGATAGCTCCCTCTCTGCTTTTTTTTATGGAGTTCCCTTTGCACTTCAGAATTCTTTAAAAGTAGCAGATAGTTGCTGATCAAGTAGTTGCCATGAGTAACAACGGAGAATGCTGTTATTTTTGCTTTTGAGGATACCAGATGGGAATTATGTAAAGTATAGTTAACTGAAGCCTTCAAAAGACATGCACATTTGGGTAGCTAATTTTACAAATGCTTTTTTGTTGTGGTTTCATTTTTTTTTCAGCATTGCGGGAGGTCTGAGGACAAAAGAAAGAGCTCACCTATGCTTCATCTCTTGTTTGATTCTACTCCTCTAGAGCCTTTGTTAATTTTGATATGGGCTGACTTGGTTTTTTGAATCTTTGTTCATTAATTAAATTTTAATCGTTAGCATTCAGAGTTGGGCAGTACAGACAATATTTTCTGGAGTAGCTCTGATAGTAAAGCACAGTGTTCATCTGGTATTCACCAGAAAACCTGGGGTTGGATCTGCTGTTCTGAAGCTTATTTAGATCCCGTGAACATCAGCTTGATGTTGGCTTTACTGTATCATTATACCATGTTAAGAAATCTATTCTTCTGTCCTGATGTAGTGAACAAAATGTTAGAAGTCAGAAAAAAAATGTGGTATAATTTACTAAATATTATAATTTGATTATCATCACATAATTTTACGGAATGTATTTCTCAGGCTGCATCATTAATAATGATTAGGCTCAGTAAGAGCAATTACAGTGTAAATGGTGATGATGATTTTCGCTATTTATATTGTAAAATAAGCCACAGTTTTAGATGTTATCTTGAACATACTAAACCAATGATGAAATTGCATATTTAATTCATTTAAGCAGTCAGAAATTCGCAAGCGGCAAAAAGAAAAACTTTATAGTTGGTGAGAATTTAAATCTACAGAAACAAAGAAACAAAACTGGTAGCAGATCTTATCTTATTTTACTTGAAAATTCTTCATTATGGATCAGTTTTACTGAGTATCTTTTAAAAGATGGCTATTTATGACAGCAATTCCACAGGATTCCAAGGATGCTGCAGGAAAAGAGCTGTTTTCATCAGGATTCCTTCAGTTAACATTGGGCATCCTAACAACTTTCTGGTTTGCTTTTTTAATTACGTTACTTTTACTTTGGGATACCTAACACTTCTTTCATGAGATAATAGATCATACGAGAGGGTTTGTGTGACTCAAATGATTTTAACGATAAACTTTATATACAAAACTGTCCCATGTTTAAACAAAAAATTGAAAATAAGACTATATAAAAGCAGTGAGCAACATCTCTTTTCCTTATTTTACAGTAACACACCCATAATTCTCCTAAGAAATCAGAATTTCCAACAAATGAAGTCATCTTATAAATGCATTGAATGTTTTCTACTTTGATAAAAATACATTTTCATCTAACCATTTTAGGATCTAAGCCAATTTAGGATCCTTTCAGTCTTCAGCAAGTGTTGTAAAGCAGTTAACTGTGTTTAAGTATACGTGTTTTAAAGAACATCGTCCCTGTTTTAGTAGAAGACACTACTATAATTCTTTTGTTTCTGTTCAGCTATGACAAGACATAGTAGTATCTTTTCTTTCTGGTTTAGAAGGGTATATATATAAAGCTGTTCTTCCAGTGGTCTTGTAGTCCTGTTTTCACTTGGTAAAAGCACAGCACAAGAGACCTAGGGGACACGGTACTGATACTACTGAATTTATTGCTAAAATATTGCTCTCTGTTTTATAATACAGTAATAATATATAGAAAAAATACTTTCCTTTACACTTGACGAGGCAATTTAAGCATCAGGTCTTACTGTAACAGAGAATCTGGCCCTTATTCTGCTAACTGTATGAAACGCGTCCATGTTAATTCCTTGTGTTCAAGTACATCGTAGTGAGCATTCAGCAGTACCATTGGATCTCTCATTTCTTGTTTGAATATAGTGATGATACTTTGATTATCATTTAAGTAGTAATTAAGATTTCAACCCTGAAACTTGCCTTAGGAGCAAAGAGAAATGCAAATGTTACAAGTGTGCAGCTGTTACAAGAGTTTGTTTGTGGTCTGATACCCTTGTATAAATAATATCAGAAGCTGGTTAATTGACAGGAAACCACCTAAAGAAACACTTCCTCTGATTCAGGTTGTAAATAGTTGGGTGGTTTTTTTTCCACTTATTTAGGGAGCACAGTTTGTTAGAAAAGTGTCGGCCTAGTTCCATTAAAACAGTGATTCTTTTCATTCATTTTAATAGCTAATATTAGAGCTGCCACTAGCAAGATCCTTGCACTGATAAAAAAGACACACCTTATGGGCACATTGTTTCCAATTTGACATATATAGTACTATTAATTGAGGCACAAAATTTTTAATAGTTTACACACACACACCCCCCCTTGATAAAGAGTATTGGGGTTTACAGTTCATTGAGTATCTGATCTTTATAATTTATGTGCTTTACCATAGTTACTGTTAATGGTTATACGAACAGTAAAATAGGAAGCATCTATCACTTGTCAGCATGTGTTCTGTATGCTCATCTTGGGATAAATTCTAGCAGGATTGATTATCAGAAGCTGCTAAAACTAAGGTTCCATAGAGAAGTTGTGGATTTTTTTTCTCTAAGGTTCAGAATTTGTGTTCAGCCTTTAAAGAAAAGTTTCAGTATGTTAGGATCATAAATTTTAAATTGCTCTTGCCAAAAAGTAATTTAAACAACTTATCAGATCAAATAAAAGTGTATTAGCCTGGTTTATACAGACAGGGAGGAATATATTTTTCTGCTATAATGTGATTCTAACAACTTCATAGTTCAAGGGAAATGTGTCCAGTTAATACTTACTATAGGTTGAAAATAATTCATTAAGGAAATGCTATGAATTCAAGAACAGTGCCATTTGTGCTCCCTCAAAAATTGGTTTTCATGTAAACAGTTTTTTAGCTCTTGAAATTGATCTACTGTCTCTATTTTACTTTGGTTTAAATTTTGCAGCTTACTCTTCAGTATTCATGCTTTGGTAACTTCACTAAACAGGAAATAAACTTTTTAAAAAGCAGAGAGTTGCATATTTAGCTTCTACTGTAGAAAGCACATATAGAAAATGTAACGTGGAGTTGGGAGGTGGGCAGTCGAAGCTGTCACGTACTTTTTACCCCTAAGATTTCTCTGACCATACTGAGTTGGCATTTCAGAATATACAATCCTTTAGTTTCTGCAGATTTATTTTTTTTTAACAATAATGTAGTCAGATTTGGTAAGATAATTGTTTTAATTGAAGTACAGCACTCTTCATGGGTCAACATGTCACCTACTTTATTATTTAAACCATGGACTTGCAATGAGATATTTCAGAGGGAAAAAGTATGAGGAGTATCAAAACCAGAATGGATGAGTTCCTAAGATAAAAACCTCATGGTTATTAAATGGCCTGAAAACAGCTTCTAACTCAGAGTGTCCCTCAACAACTCTTTTTTAAAACATAGTTCCCATACATCAGGACTGATACAGGGGGTTCTGAGGTTGAACAGTACTGATGTGTATACCTGTGTGGTGTATACATGTGTGGTGTATACATGCACACAGTTTGCACAGGAGACATTATACACCTTCCCTAAAACTACTTTCTGACTGTCTCACTTCTTTATTAGTCCACTCCTAGGCCTCTGATTCCATCCTTCAGATGTCAAAGAATGGTCTTAGAATTCAGTGCCCTGGAGACAATATAGGTGCTTTAGTGTGAGACAAGGTCTTAAGGCAGATAAACTTCCTATCTTACCCAGCATGACAGAGAGCCTGCAGCCTCACACTGAAGGCTCAGCGCATGGTTGGTGTATTTACAAAAGCTTTGTGTTTAGAAGTGAGGGAAAATGAGAGCTATGGATGTTCACTGGAGGTTTTATTCCTCTACGGCTCCTAAAATTCTTAGTATGATGCTTGATGCTTCATTCCTACTGGATTTTCACCGTTGGATAGATGACTTAATCTGTCTAGTGAGTGAGAAATTGCATCTTATGAGACTAATAAAGATAATAACCTTAGAAAAATTTCATTTAGATGACTAGGTTGTTCCTTTGATTTCTCTACTAGTTAAGTAAAAGGGGAAGAAACAGATTTCCTTATTGTTTGATGGATCCAAACCCATTTGTAACTTAACTTCTCGTTGCACAGACCTTTTGCCTTAGGGATATTTGGCCCCTCTCTTCTGGTCATAGCTCATGTTGTGCATTCATCTTTCATATGCACCTATGTGGGGAAAATAATTGCCAGGCTGTATGTGCAGTGGAATCGGTTTCAAAACAAACACAGTAGCTATTATGTTTCTGTTGTATACTATACACTATTACACAGAGAGATTATCTGCAATTGAAAAAACAACAACATTGAAATATTAGACATTAAAAAGTATTTATTGTGACTAAGTAACGAATATTCCTTGTTTACAAAAGAAGATTAATTCTTCAGTGCACGTTAATCCATACACAAAACCACAAAATCTATGGTCACACAAATTAAGAGAGGGTTTTTTGGGGGGTGAAGAGGCCTAGCGTTTGTTTGTTTGTTTGTTTTGTTGTTGTTTAGTCATTCGTTGGTTGTTTTTTTTTCCCTTTGCTACTGTGTGACGTGTCTTTTGGGAGACAGAGTCATCCGTTTGCAAAAGATGCCAGGGACATATGTTCTCAGTGAACTTGTTCTTAGCACTTCAGTGCTGCTATAGGCCGACACATCTGTTTGGGGGAAAAATAGCCAAGACTAACTGGGAGGAATGACACATCATATGAATACTTACTTCAGAAGTACATGTATGTTAGTACTGAGGCACTTCAAAGTAGAGATTTTGAATTCCAGCACACTTGCTCAGGAGAAGAGCACATGCTGGGGATGTTGGTACTCATCATTTTTGAGCACTAACGCATCCGTGCCTCTGACATTTGTCTCTGCTTGTTTTCCTTAGCAGGCTTCACTTACGGGCTGTCTTAGCTGCTTTGTTTGTGCAACGTGAATGAGTGTTTCTCACCAGATTTTCAGGGCTCTTATGTGACCTCTATCTTTTTAACTATGAGGTTCCTAAAATCATTTGAAAAAGAAATGGGTTCTGATGTCTTCATCACAGGTACTTCTAAGGCAACTGGTCTTGATATACCCTACACTGGGCACAGAAGAAGGAATCACATCTCAGTCACTTTCTTCTCAACAAGAAAAAAACAAAGAAGTCTGACTATTCTTTGATAAGAGAACAGCTCAAAGCTGTGGCCATTCTAAATTATACAAAATGGTTATCTGAGGGTCTAGTTAAATTCTTTATTTCTCTTGGATGTTAAAGTAGTAGCTGTTTGTCATCAAAGCTTCAGTTTAATTTGCTGCTGGTAAGAATAGTCCTTTGGATAGTCTTCACTCATGCCTTTGGTACTGCTTTCTTATTAGTGTAATAACAGAGATATGCCAGGAAGTTGACATAAGCTTCCATATATGAAGCACCAAATAATTTGTGACTTGATTACTTGTCACACTTGTGAATGGGTAGAAGCTGAGAAGGAATAAATTTCTGATTGTTGGAGGTTAGCCCCAGTAGGTAGCTGAGCACCACCCAGCTTCTTGCTCTCTCCCCACAGTGAGATGGGGGAGAGAATCAGAAGGTTAGAAGTGAGAATACTTGTGGGTTGTTTATGCAGTGAAGCTTAAATTCCAAAATGAAGTTCTGTTTTGCTTTTTTTCCTCAAAGCATAGTGAATACATAAAGAGTTTATTATGATGTATCTGTTTTTACCACTTGGCAATAGATATATTTGACTGAATCAAAAGTTTAGTGTGATAGCAAAGAAAAAAAATATTTTCATGGAGCCTTATTTTTCATGAGCACCTACTTTCTTAGTACTGCAGTCAACATGCACTGCCTTTCATTAAGAAGTTTCTTTCCCATCATTCTGTAAACTTGAAGATTAACTACCTCAGTTGAAATTTGTGTACTTTTTGTTTGTACGGAGCTCAAAAATGACTGAACTCTGTTCAAAACTTAACAATAATCTTCTTCAGTCTTGAAGTTAAGTTATTCTGGTGAACAGTGGGCTTAACTGGCATAGTTTTATTACAGATTTGTACCCTGTGTCCTCACAGTTCCCACTCAAAAAACACGGGCTCCTTCCCAGACGCCACTTTAGTATCTTGACTTTGCATAACATGTCCTCCCCATCTTGGCATCCTCAGCTTTCTTCAAGGTCTTGTGACAGCTGGTGTAGTGGCTGGTTTTGCAAATGATGTTTGGTCTTTTCCTTTTACGCAGACACTAATTTTTGAAAAAATCATGAACATAATAACTCTCAGGGCTTCTCTTTCCCTGTCAAATGTGACTGAACTTAATAAATGTATTCTAAAGGTATTGAGGTACTTGAGATGCAGAATAAATTTATTGGCTTGTTTCCTTTAGGAAACGAGGCTAAAAAAGATAAATTTCTCCAGAAATCCAGTTGTCTTCTTACGCTGTTGTATAGTTGTGCTGTTCAAACTGGTAACTTCTATCTAATGTAAATTTGTATTTTTGAATATTTGAAAATTAAATAGTTATTAGCCCCCCAATGAAATCTTCACCTATTATTTTTCTAGACTTCAACAGCAAATTCCTACAGGTAGAGCTAGATACTTTTACATCATAGACTCATGTCTTAAAAGTATATGCATATTTTCTAAAAATGCTCCATATTTTTGATGTTGTTTTGTGTATTTATGATGATCTATGGACACAAGTGGAAGATTTATGCTCAGGTAATTTTTGCACCCTTGGACTGATGAAAACATATGTTTGGAGAAATTAGGTGAGTCGTGAGGCACACAATGTCTCGCTTTCTGGGCTGTGGAGAGACATGTCTTTGCATGCCTAAGTATCCAGCATCTATTTAAGAAAAGGACAAGTAACTCATAAAGGTGAGAGAATGAAGAGGAAAAGTGAGGAAAGTTTCATATACTCAGTCCAGAAAGCTTTATCAGCAAGCAGTACCTGTTCCCTCAGAGAAGTCTTAATGAAGAAAAGTCAAGTTTGGTTGTTGGTTTTTTTTTTGGGGGGGGGGGGGGGGGGGGGGGGGAGGTTTCTACCCCCTTCTGCTTTTTTAACATAAGCAAAAAAACTTAAAAAGAAGGAAAA
>WTSP01007318.1:0-22015 GCA_025331215.1 Actenoides lindsayi | reverse complement strand
CACGTCCCCCTGCCCCTCCCGGCCGCTGTTTCTCCCCCACCCCGAGCAGCCCGCGAACGACAACGTCCGGGTGCCCAAGGGCGATGGCCCCAAGAAGCAGTTCTCGGTGGAGCACATCTACCAGAAGAAGACGCAGCTGGAGCACATCCTGCTTCGGCCCGACACCTACATCGGCTCGGTGGAGCAGGTCACCCAGGTAAGTGGCGGGGGGAGGCCCCGCGGGGCTAAGCAGAGGGTTTAACATCTCTTTGTAAAGCACCGCACGTCTGCTTTACAAAGTGATGGCCCAGAAGAGGAGGTGCCCCTGGGGACTGAATGTGTTTCTCGCCTTCCTTCCAGCAAATGTGGGTTTTTGATGAGGACGTGGGCCTCAACTGCAGAGATGTGACCTTTGTGCCCGGCTTATACAAAATCTTTGATGAGATTCTAGGTAAGGTGACCCTTCTGTTGAGTCGATGATTGATGAATTATTAATGGGTCTAAGAACGCCTAAGAAACTGGAACTAAATGTGAGAACTTATCTATTGTACAGATCTCTGGTTGCGTTCTAGACCGAGTAACACCTAGTACCTAATTCGATGGATTGTGTTCACAGAGTATGTGCTTTGTTGATTGTGCTTGGAAATATTGGATACTAATATTCCTCTATTAGCCCTGCTTAATAGTAAGCCATTCGTGGGGTGATGGCACATTCTGTTAAAAGACTCATTTGATTCAACCCCACATTTTCCCTTTTGTGTTAGCTTGCAGCACTTGTCTTTGTAACTTGCAAAATATTTACCCACCGAGATTATTAGTGGTAACATTGTGGTGAACTTTTGCATTCATTCCACTGAAGACACTTCAGTTAATAGTTCAGTCTTGTTTGAGAATGTGATATAATGACAATAATCTTTCTTTTCCAGTCAATGCTGCAGACAACAAGCAGAGAGATAAAAACATGTCATGCATTAAAGTTACAATTGACGTGTAAGTTTTATTTCATTTTTGTTCATTGTCATCCCAAATCGAGTGGGTTTTCTCCCTTGGCTGCTCCACTGGTGTAGCGTTGGAGGGCTCTGCAACGCGGCCGGCCCAAGGCAGACCAAATGTAATGCTCCAGCTGTGCAAGCCCTTTTCTTCTCTTCATCCCCTGGTCTCTTACTGTGCAATCACTGCATCACTGTTGTGGGTTTCAGCTGTGGCCGTTTCCCTCTTTTCTTCCTCTCAGCCTTTTAGTCCTGGCATTGAGTGCAGATGGAGGGTTGGGGTTGTTCCATAGACGGTATCTGCGGGTCTGAGACTTTTTATGTTGACTTGTCCTCCCTCTGCCGGCTGTTTCTGCACTTGCTGAACAGAGATTTGCTCTTGATGAAATGGTGGCATTTCCCCAGAGCTTTCCTATAACGCTCATTTCATACGTCACTTATTTAAAAACATGCTTGTTGTTTTTTCCCTCCTAGAGAGAACAACACAATCAGTGTGTGGAACAACGGGAAAGGGATCCCAGTTGTTGAACACAAAGTGGAGAAGGTCTACGTGCCTGCTCTTATCTTTGGGCAGCTACTAACATCCAGCAACTACGACGACAATGAAAAGAAAGTCACAGGTAGCAAGACTCTCAAATTTGCACTGATATTTCTGATTAGCCTGCTTGGTTTAAATGTGTGCACTGAACTAAAGAGTGGGGAAGGGGGTCCTTGGTGCAACATGGAAACTGATGCCATCAGAGAGAAGTCTCCATGCTCTATCTTACAGTAATAACAGCACAAACATGGAGAACAGGGAAAATTCTCTTTGAACACTAATCCCAGTTAAATATGGGTTTGTAGCTGTGTCCTGAGTTTGTCATATGTTGTTGCTTATTGACGGTTTTATTCTGATTGTGCTAAAGCAGCTGAACTTCTGCTACTTTGGGATTCTTCTAGATGGTTTTAGGCAAAGGTAATAACACCAGCCTGCTCTCCTTCTAATTCCAGGGGGGCGAAATGGTTATGGAGCCAAACTGTGCAACATATTTAGCACAAAGTTTACTGTGGAAACTGCATGTCGCGAGTACAAGAAGTTATTCAAGCAGGTATGGCCACTTCTCACTTCAGTAAGGTGTTATACTCAAGATTTTCAAACAAGACCCTAAGTTGCTGTTCCCAGAATCCAGGGGTAGCTTGCATTCAGCACACCATGATTCAAATGAGTTTGGCCCATGGTTACACAAGCTATAATTCGGTTGAATAAGGAAATGAACAGACAGAATCTAGTTTTTAACCAGTGTTTTTTAGAGGTGAAGGTATTTAAAACCCGTAAATCAGGTTATTGCTTTCAAAAACTGGCTGCTCGTGTGTGTTAAACTTGCACCTCACAAACCCTCCTTTTTCTCAGACCTGGACAGACAACATGGGAAAGGCCGGCGAAATGAAGCTGAAACATTTCGATGGAGAGGATTACACGTGTGTCACTTTCCAACCTGATCTGTCCAAATTCAAAATGAGCATTCTGGACAAAGACATTGTAGCACTAATGTCTCGGAGAGCCTACGACATCGCTGGATCCACAAAGGACGTCAAGGTTTTCCTGAATGGACAGAGGCTGCCTGTAAGCGAGCGTTTAAACACCGATATCTCAGTTCCTTGTGTCATTCTAAAGAGTGACATTTTGCTGAAGCCATTTCTGTTGTTACACATGGTAAAGGGAAAGATGCGCGCGAGTCGTTTCTCTGCCCCCTCTTCGGGAGGATAGGAATTAAGTATTCACAGGAGGCGTTCTAAACGAGTTGTCTGCTTTCATCTGTCTGCAGGTGAAAGGATTCCGCAGCTACGTGGACCTCTATCTGAAGGATAAAGTAGACGAAACTGGTAATGCGCTCAAGGTGATCCACGAGGAAGTGAATTCTCGGTGGGAAGTGTGTTTGACTTTAAGTGAAAGAGGCTTCCAGCAAGTTAGCTTTGTCAACAGCATTGCCACCACAAAGGTAACTCTTCTTCAGCTTTAGTCAAGCTAATGCCATGCTCTTCATCAGTATTACTGTTACCTATTTTCAAACGAATGTACATTAGTGAAAAACACTGAGTTGCTTAATGTTGCAAAGACTACGCTTAAAGTTTTAAATAGATATGAATCGTTTCTTTTTTGATGGAGTCACCACCAAGACTCTGGTTCCTCTTTCCTTAGGGTGGCAGGCATGTTGACTATGTAGCTGACCAGGTCGTGACTAAACTCCTTGATACTGTGAAAAAGAAGAACAAAAACGGAGTCGGAGTGAAGCCTTTTCAGGTACAATGTCAGAATTTCCCCAGTGGGAAATGCGCCTCAAGCATTATTGAAAATTGTAACTGCAGCTTTAATACATACTTCCATTGTGCAGACTATATATAAAATGGCTAATTATAGAAGTCTCCCATTGTCTGCTTTCAGCCAGCTAACAATCTTCTTTGTTTGGCTGATATATTTTATAATCAGAACATGGTAGGTCACTGTAAATGCACTCAAACTCAGTATCTGGTTGATAACACCTATTTAGCCTGAGAGCTGCTGATTCCCTGACGCCCCAAATCACGTGGCATTGTTCATGGATGTTCATTAGCTGTCCTAAGTTCTTTCAGGACACCTAAGAAAATTCAGAGCCATATAGTGATCACTGAGATTTTTCCTTGCTGTGGGATTCCGACAGGCCACTGTCAGAACGCGCTGCTGTGGCTGAGGTGAGCCCCTGTCACGTGTGATGTCTCTTGTGTTTCACTGCAGGTGAAGAACCACATGTGGATTTTCGTGAATTCCTTAATTGAAAATCCAACCTTTGACTCTCAGACTAAGGAGAACATGACCCTGCAGGCAAAGAACTTTGGCTCAACCTGCAAACTGAGTGAAAAATTTATTAAGGGTGTAAGTATCGATATACACAGATAACCAAGATGCCTGTAAAACTGCATCTTATCTCTCATGTGGCAAAGGAATCGTTTGGAATTTATGTCTAAGGAACAAGCATGTAACTTAAAATGCCATCATTCTTAATTATCCGCTGTTGGTTTTTGTATTGCAGGCAGTTGCCTGTGGCATTGTTGAAAGTATCCTAAACTGGGTAAAATTCAAAGCTCAGAGCCAGCTGAATAAGAAATGTTCGGCTGTGAAGCACACTAAGATTAAGGGTGTTCCGAAACTGGATGATGCCAACGACGCTGGTAAGGGGTTTATATCCTTTGTACCCAGTTAGTTCAAAAAACAGTTAAAACTTGTTTGTTAGACAAATGGAAGAATTGTCTCCTGAGGAAAAACAAGAAAGCCTGTCTCATTATATTTTATCCCCATTTTACAGTCCCATTTGCCATGTTTATGCCCATTTACCACGCGCAGCGCAACAAAACCTGTATGCGTTTGAAGATATTTATTCTCAACTGATTTGTGAGTGTGCAGGCTCTGATTTCACTTAACTAGAAAATTGACTTGCTTACTTTTTTATTATTCTTTTTTTTTTTTCAGGCAGCAAGAATTCTTTAGATTGTACACTCATCCTGACAGAGGGAGACTCAGCCAAAACACTGGCTGTCTCTGGTCTAGGAGTGGTTGGTAGAGACAAGTATGGAGTATTTCCTCTTCGTGGGAAAATGCTCAACGTCAGGGAAGCTTCTCATAAGCAGGTTAGTTGGAAATTCGTTACAGTCAACGCGTCAGAAGGTGCAGAATGCTTCGGGTGGTGTGTTTTTAACCCAGTCAGGACAGGGGAACACCTGGAACACTGCAACTCTCAGGTGTCAAACACCTGAGCCCAGTCTCACCTCCAGCCTGCTGTGCTGGTGAAATGGAAATAGTGGTTAAGTCCCGTTCTGTGATTTGCCTGAAAGGATTGGTAATGTCTTTGTTCTGGGCTAGAAAAATGTTTAGCAAGATCTAGAATAATTTAAGAATTAGATTTGTTTAGAAGTTATAAGCTTGCAATCAGCAAGAAAAACCACTCAAGACAAATCTCAACCAACAGTTTATTTATGGATCATTTTAGACTATTTTTTTTGAGCTATATTTTAAGCCTGAAAGCCAAGTTTTTATTCTGTGTGATCTTTTCCAGATTATGGAAAATGCTGAAATCAACAATATCATCAAGATTGTGGGTTTGCAGTATAAAAAGGACTATGAAGATCAAGAATCTTTAAAGAGTCTTCGCTATGGGAAGATTATGATTATGACAGATCAGGTTAGATTCTCTAAAATAGAAAATTGGGAGAGGAAAAAACCAACAGTTGAATACAGAGGAAAGAATAAAATATCACCTTTCTCTCACTGCCATTGTTGTACTAAATTTTCTGTATGGCTTCTCTTTCCCATTCCATATTTTAGTGGGTCATAATGTCTTTTCAGCCACAGAACAAACAGATAAAGTAGAGGGGAGAGTAACACCACCAAACAACTAACCACTGTCTGTCCAGTCTGCTGATTCAAGGTCTTTGATACCTTTTTTTTCACCAAGAATGTGCCTTTTCTGCTTCTCTTAATTTTTTCAGTAAAGAACACATGGTCACCTTTGTAGATTAAGCCAACAGTTGTCATGTTCCTGATTAAATAGGTCTTTTTTTAAATTTCTTTTTTTTTCTTAAATCAGGATCAAGATGGATCTCATATCAAAGGTTTGCTGATTAACTTCATCCATCACAACTGGCCATCTCTTCTGAAACACAACTTTCTGGAGGAATTTATTACTCCCATCATAAAGGTGAGTGTTGGATAGGTGGTATGGGGAATGAGAAAGGATCTACTGGTCCAAATCTGCCTCTCATTTCACAGTTAAAAATATTTGTTCATTGTAGGCCTCTAAAAACAAAGAAGAAATTTCATTCTACAGCATTCCTGAATTTGAAGAATGGAAGAGCAGTATGCAGAACTACAATTCATGGAAAATCAAGTACTACAAAGGTTTGTAGAAAGCTTGACATGGTGAAATTTAAGTGATCTAAGTAAGAGCAGTCATGATTAAATTCGGGGAGTCCTGCTTTGGTAGAAAGGGTTTGGAGCGAGCATCCTCCAAGTGGCTTTCTTCCTAAGATACTCTGTTCCTCTTAAGTTACTTCATGCTGTACGTTTAGATAGTGCATCACAGAAACTAGGCATAGCAAACTATTTCTTTGAACTGCAACTTCATTGAAAGAAGTTAGGAGGATTAACTAGTCCTGTCTCTGCAGGTTTGGGTACCAGCACATCGAAGGAGGCTAAAGAATACTTTGCAGATATGGCTAAACATCGAATTGGCTTCAAATATTCTGGGCCTGAAGATGATGCTGCGATCACCCTGGTAACTAACACTTGATTTAATTGCTGACTTACTACCTTTGGTATTCCACTGCTTAGTGTGCTGTGTATTTTCTCTTAAAATGCTCTTAGAGGCCTTTGGGCTCGAGACAATCTCCTTGTTACCAAGGCTACGGCTTTAGTCCAGCCAGTAGGAGCAAATCTGTCCATGGACCTCAGGCCAAGAGTACCCTTTTAATGATGGCTTTTAAATATAGCTCAGAACAAACTAATCACTACAAACCAATTGACATTTTCAGACACAATAGTAAATATTCCTTTACATTTTTCTGGATGCTCCACTGCAGTTTTCTCCTGGTCAAATCTTCCCTTTCTCCTCCAGGTTTTCTTCTTGCAAAATGGTTCATCAGTGGATTAAAACAGTCCTCACCTCTGAACTTCTTTGCCTTCAGTAGCCATTGATTCTTATGTATTCTGTGCTACTAGGCAATGCCAAAAAAGCCAAGTTTTTCCTCAAAATATCAATTTCCTCCAAAATCTGCTTTAGATATCCGTTATTGTGCTGAAAATCCATACATTTAAGCCTGACTACTAGGTCTCCTAAGACTGGTGGAAATTCCACTCAATATATTTAGCTACAAGAACCCTTTATTGCACTTCTTGGGCTATTAAGTCAGCCTGTTTAGTGTGTTATTCTCCTGGGTAAACTCTTCCTGTATGCTTTTCTTTTTCTCAAGTGATCCAACAGGGCCCACCACAGAACATCCTCAAATTGAGTTACTTTTCATTTTGTAATACACAGGCCTTTAGCAAGAAGAAGGTAGAAGAGCGAAAGGAATGGCTGACTAATTTCATGGAGGATAGAAGACAAAGGAAGCTGCATGGTCTGCCAGAGGTAAAGGGTTTATATAGGTGAAGGAAACTGGTTTCCTTTCTCTCCCTGGGGCTGTTCTTGGCTTCGGTCTGGCAGCCAGAGCTGCACACACCTGAGTCAGCCACCATGTTATGGGACAGTTGGAATGTTTCAGGATTTTGCAGAGCAGCAGCTTCTTAGCAGCGTAGCCTCGTTGTCAATTGTCCAACAATTCATGGCATTTTTAACTCTTACCTTTCAAATCACTCGATCAATAAGGGAATAAACTTGAGCAGGACTGTATGAATGAGATATTTCTCAAAAAAATGAACCTGCATCGTGGGAAGGGAGGTCTCAGTTTGCCATGCTAAGATCTGTCTGCACTTGAGCTGTGTTTTTATCTTCCATTTGGATGAAAGTAGCTATGAAACAGGTTAGACCTTATTAAAATTAAGGCAATCTTGCTCCTGTGTTTTTTTTCTTAGGAATACCTCTATGGGAAAAATACTAGTTGCCTCACGTACAACGACTTCATCAACAAGGAGTTAGTGCTGTTCTCAAACTCGGATAATGAAAGATCAATCCCGTCACTGGTTGATGGTAAGTTACTTCAAGATAGAGATTCCACGTAGTGAGTTCCCCTGAAGTTATTCAGTGGGTGGTTTATGTCCTATCAGAATTGGGGAACCTGATGAGTTTTCAGGGCCAGTGTTCTGAAGTCCATTCTCCTGCTGTCTCAGTTTTGTAATCTTTGGATTAAATGTCGTCGTCTTTTTGTAGCATTATTATTGCAGGTACCTGACTCTAGTGGTGCAGAATCATTAGGTGTCTAAGTTGTTCTTAGTCTTTAGAGAACAGAGGGGAAGTGAAACGTGTTCTGTGCTCTAATCACAAGTCTTTTCTTTTTTACTCAGGTTTGAAGCCAGGTCAAAGAAAAGTTCTGTTCACGTGTTTCAAACGAAATGATAAGCGGGAGGTGAAGGTGGCTCAGCTGGCTGGTTCTGTAGCTGAGATGTCCTCATACCACCATGGTGAAGTAAGAAACTGGCCTGGTTGTGCAAAATGCTTTTTAAATGAAAAGAAAAAAAAAAAAGCCTTTCTGTTGATCTGACAGTTAGGATGCCCCTAAAGCAGGATTAGGTGTTTGAGCAAGGTTGCTGTATATCTGCTATTGATACATCAACAGTAATGTAACGCTCACTCTGCCTGTCCTGCCTAGGCTTGATGGGACTATAGTTCATTCAAAAAGTAAAACAGGGCAGAACTTGCTTTATTTGTGACAGATATAGGCAAATGCTACTGTCCTTTACTACCTTGGCAAGAAGTTCAGCACTAAACAGGCTTCCCTTGGGAGACTGATACGAGTATTTCACTGCAGATTTCAGAACAGGTAGACAGCAATATACAGCAGGTCGCTGCAAGGTGTCCAGTCACCCAGGCTAGCAGGTCCTGGGATGCACTTCCAGTGATACTTTCCTCCTCTTTTATTGGTGGAGGTTATCCTCTATATCAGTTCTGTTCTTGGTGTGAATTTTGCCTTTAACTTTGTCCGTTCAGTGAAGGAGTTTGCGTTTTGACCTTTAAACCTTTCCTGATTGCAGGCGTCGCTGATGATGACTATTATTAACTTAGCTCAGAACTTTGTGGGCAGTAACAACCTCAACTTGCTGCAGCCCATTGGTCAGTTTGGCACAAGGCTGCATGGTGGGAAAGACTCTGCCAGCCCTCGATACATCTTCACAATGCTCAGGTCAGCATTAAAGAGCTCTTTAAATAATATTCTTAGCATGTTACAAGCCTCAGTTTGGCAGCATTTAAGATAAAAAAAAAAAATTTACTCTTTAAAACTTGGCATACTCAGAGCAGCAACAATTGAATTGAGATTTAGATCCTAGATTCAGCTCTGTAACAAGAATTTGGGCTGAAATTCTCTTTCCCCTTGTAGCCCACTAGCACGGCTGCTGTTCCCACCCATGGATGACAATGTCCTGAAGTTCCTATATGATGACAATCAGCGTGTGGAGCCAGAGTGGTATATGCCAATCATTCCAATGGTGCTGATTAATGGGGCAGAAGGGATTGGTACTGGCTGGTCCTGTAAGATCCCCAACTTTGATATCAGGGAAGTTGTGAATAATATCCGTCGTCTGATGGATGGAGAGGAGCCACTGCCAATGGTAAACAATGTATTTAAAAAACAGTGTCTTGCTCCTTAGTTTATTGGGTACATATTGGAGCATTTCCTGCGAGTGATTAATACCAGAAGCTGAACCCAGTGTTCTTTTCTGCTTAGCTTCCCAGTTACAAGAATTTCAAAGGCACCATAGATGAGCTGGGACCTAATCAGTATGTGATAAGTGGAGAAGTGTCTATCCTTGATTCTACAACCATTGAGATAACAGAGCTGCCTGTCAGAACATGGACACAGGTAAGAAATGGGGAATGTGCCCTCAGAATGTATAGTTTGCCCCATAGAGCAAAAAGTAATTAGTAGGTTTAGGATTTTTTCATCTCCATGGAAAATAGGGGTCTGACTTGGATTCTTTTCTCAGACTTATAAAGAGCAAGTTCTGGAGCCAATGTTAAATGGGACTGAGAAGACACCCCCACTAATCACAGACTACAAAGAATATCACACTGACACGACAGTGAAGTTCATAGTGAAGATGACTGAAGGAAAACTGGCTGAAGCTAAAGCAGCGGGGCTGCACAAGGTCTTCAAACTCCAAACAAGTTTAACGTGCAACTCTATGGTATGTAGCAGGTTTTGCTGCAGACAGTTTTTACTTCAAGAGTGTATGGACAGCTGCAGTTGCTGTGTTTAAAAAAACCCAAACAACTTTTGCAGTAACCTACTCACTTCAATTTTTGGTCTGTTATTGGTTTTAAATCAGCTTTCTAAATATGCTCCAAAAGGTCAAGAAACTGGCTGGGGAATGGGAGTGGGATGGTTTTGCCTGAAGGAGTCAAAGGGATCTGAAATCACTCAGTTTAGAGAGTCCTTTGTTGTGACAACAGCACTGCCATTGAATGGGTTCAGACAATGTGTGAAGCAAGATGTTTATCCTACAGATAGCTTTAAGATTCAAGTAACCTTAACTCTACTGTGTGTTTTCAAGAACTCTGAAACTAAATTTGTCTCTGCTGCCAGGCTCACAAACTGAAGTGATTTCTAAAGCAACACTAAGGTTTTATAATTTGATGGCCGATAGTTCAATTTTACAGTCACACCTCTGTTAGAGATGACTTTTCCTTGGCCTTGGAAAGCAGTTTTATCACCATCACACGCCTGTGTCCTTGCATCTAGGTTCTTTTTGACCACGTCGGCTTTCTCAAGAAGTATGACTCTCCCCAGGATATTCTCAAAGAGTTCTTTGAGCTCAGGCTCCGCTATTACAGTCTGAGAAAAGAGTGGCTTATTGGGATGCTCGGTGCCGACTCTGCCAAACTCAGCAACCAGGCTCGTTTCATCCTGGAGAAAATAGATGGCAAAATTGTCATCGGTATGTACCGCTCTGGGTTCCTGGGTTTGTGAAAGTGGGGGGTGGGGGGAACTGGGTGCTCTCTTGAGTCCTGTCAGCACCCGACTGGCTCTTAACAAACCACACCAGAGCTTATCTTTCTGTTCCAGTAACGTACAAGAGGAAAAATGCTTCGTGGAGCTTCCTCGGTCTATAGAGCATTATGCACGTATTAATTAAAACGGGATGCTCACACAGCCCTCCTGCTGTGGGTTTGACACTATTCTGAGCAGAAATTTCTCTTTTTAAACAGTTTAGCAATCATTTCTGGCTAGTTCTGACTCGATAGGAATAGGAGTTCAGTGCTGCTGGGGTTAGGGGCAGTGTTTTCTGCTCAGTGCATACTTAAGAACCCATATCTCCCTGTTATTTTTGTGGACCTCTGGTTCCAAATGTAGAAGATACTCAAGTTAGCAGCATCTGAGAATCATGAGCTAGAAAAAGAAACAGATCTTTGTTCCCAGCATTGACATTTTTCAATCAACTTTCCCACCTCGGTCTGAAAGGCAGCTTGTATTCTCTTCCTTCACGGAGGACACAGCTGGGCAACGTGTCATGAGATGCTTTGTGGTTTCTGTCTGAAGACAGCCTGATAATCCCAGCAGCCTGTGTCTGTCTGACTTGACTCGAAGAGAAATAATTCCCCTGAAACACATTTTCTTGGGCTTTTGTAATAAGTAGTTCCAAAGCTGACAGAGCTGGTTTCATTTGTATTTGTGTCTCATGGTTGGTTACTTCTAATATCTTAAAAAGCAACAAATTCCAGCTGAAGCATTTCCATTGGTTGGGCCGCGTAGAGCGTGAATTTCCCAGGTGATGTCTGCTGAGCTGCCAGCTACACCAAAGCCTGTCAGTGCTGTCGGGGTTTTGGATTTTTCTCCACCTGTCTGACAATTATCATGAAACCTTTTTGATACCATCACATTTATTTTTTTACCAAACTACTTAGGGCAGGGGAAATACATATATAGAAATGGAGAAGAAAAATATTTGCAGTGCTCTGGCAGGAGTTCCTGCCAGGTTCAGGAGCAATGCTGACCTGACAAATCACCTGCTAAGTGGGAACATTTTGGGTGTTATTTCAGGCTCTTTCTCATGTCCCACCCCTGAGGAAAGGCTGGTTTAGAGCCCAAGAGGATGCTCAGCTGCTAGAACCATGGGATCCAAAATGTAAAGTTCATCTGTCTTTCCTAGCAGTGATTGGCAGTGGTCACTTACCAACCATCCTGAAATGTCTTCACAGAAAACAAGCCCAAGAAAGAGTTGATTCAAATCCTTATCCGGAGGGGGTATGAATCGGATCCAGTGAAGGCTTGGAAGGAATCACAGAACAAGGTAATGCTTCAGTCATCCTCTCTAAATAGATCCCAACGGGCCTTCGTCTCTGAAGCTTCGTAACTCATACGAAGAAGCCCAAGTAGCTTTCCAGTTTGTAGGATTCAGGAGCTTGCGTGTCTGGTACGTCTGTGATAGGAAACGCAAGACAAGCAAAAATTCTACCTCTTGTTCACAAGGCACTGAGACCTGGTCACTCGGGTTTGCTCTGTGGGGCCAAGTCCTCTTGCTGCAACAATTCCTGCTCTTCCTCAAACGTTTCCTTCTGCCTGTGGGACACAGCTGTGGAAGGGCTGTGAGGAAGGTAACAAAATTCAGGAGGGATTTTGGGCTATTGAGACAGAGAGGCCAAATGGAGGAGAGTAAAAGAGAGCTGAAGAATTGTTTTTGCAGATGGATTCCTCTCTGCGATAGCAACTGAGGCTTTAAGAACAGAACTTTATCTATTTCTGAGTTGTTCTGGAAGAGTCCAGGACACTATAAGCCCTTGGAGTTCCTGTGGTGCAGCCCAAGCTCGATCAATATCCCTACCCTTGTCTGTCAATGTATTTGTTGACAATGTTTGTTCTAAATCCAGGTTCAGGAAGAGGAGGAGGAGGCAGAGGAGAGTGACAAGGAATCAGCTGCAGCTCCCGGCCCAGACTTCAACTATCTGCTGAACATGCCCCTTTGGTATCTGACTAAAGAGAAGAAAGATGAGCTCTGTAAGCAGAGAGATAACAAAGTATGTTCCTTCCTTTTCTTATAAAAACTTTGTTCTGTAATATCTTTTTTTTGATGTTGGATCAAGATATGTGACTAATGATTATCAACGGTGATTCCCTTTAGGAAAAGGAGCTGGAAAACCTGAAGTGCAAGAGTCCTTCTGACCTGTGGAAGGAAGACCTCGCTGTCTTTGTGGAAGAACTTGATGTAGGTCACTGCTCAGCACAGAGGTCTGACTGACTCCCTTGTAGTCTTATCCACCAGCCCTTTATTGACTTTATCATAGAAAGGAACCTAAAAATGGTAACTTCTGTGTCTGACACTGAGGAGGAGGAGCAGGAGAGCATTATGCACCTTCTTGCTGGGCTTGGAGCAGCGCTGCTTTGGGCCAGGGATGGGAAGTTGTGTGAGGGCTTGAGAGAAAACCAGTGCTAGGATATAGTCTGAGGGGGTGTGGAGTAAAGGGCCTTTGGGCCACTGAAGAGGTGGGGGACGAGCTGGACCTTACTGTGGGCAGGGGTCTGTGCACAGTCACACTTGGTCTCCTCTTGCTCCCCGAGTAACCAAACCACAGCTCTGGCTTCAATCACTGCTTGGAAATGGGCAAATCTGGAGCAGAGTGGGAAGTGATGGTAGGAAATCTCTCAGCAATTACAGAGCACTGTGGTGGTGGGGTTTTCAGCAGCACATGGTTTCTTCTGCCTCTTCATGGCTGTGTTCTTTTCTGCTCCCCTCTGCAGGCAGTGGAAGCCAAGCAAATGCAGGATGAGATGGCGGTGTGCGGGGCGAAACCTCTGAAGGCGAAAGGAGGGAAAGCAAAGGTGAAGAAGGCGCAGCTGCCAGAAGTAATGCCGTCCCCTCATGGCATCAGGGTTGTTCCTCAGATAACTGCAGAGATGAAGGCAGAGGCAGAGAAGAAAACTAAAAAGAAAATAAAGGTAAAAAGGAACATTCTAATCTTTCTTTACATCACCTTCAATACGGTCCTGAAGTAACGCGTGTTGTTGGCTGAACTTGTTCTGACGAAGCGGCTGTTCGGGGAGAGGGGTGGAATCTCAGGACATGAGGAACACTGGGAGTGGATGTTTCTTAGTCTAAACAGCAGATTCACTCACATATCAGGACATGGCTTAGAGGGAGATCTTTTGGCAGGAGCGTATATCTCCGTGTCAGACTTGGGCTGGTAGCTAAGAACTGAGAAGGCAGAAGGTGGCTGTAGGTGTCTGGGGGATTTTATAAATCCTCTAGCAGGGGAAGTACAGTTGGCAAATTCACTTCTCTAGAACAGCCTTCGCCTTTCCAGCAGTGCTTTCAGCCACTTAATGCCATTATTCTTGATATCAAGGAGATAAAGGTGATTTAACTCTTTTTACAGGACTAGTTGAAATTACTCCATTCAGCCATTTGCAACACAGAACATCGAAATATCCCCCTCCTGTTTGGGTCTGTAAGCCAGACTTTGCTCCTCTCCCACACGTGCTTCCAGCTGATAGTTTTTCCAAATAACTCACACTGTTGTTTTTAACCCACCCTGTTCAGTTCTGCATCCTCAACACACCCCAGAGACACACCACTAGCACACAGAGGTGGTACCAGAGCGCTTGCAGGACTGGGGACAAAGTTCCTGTTTTTGTTCACGTTGGGTTTTGCATTTTAAGTCACCTGATCTGGGAGCAGATCACGGGTGGTTTACTTGGCTGTGATCAATTTTACACACAGCTTGTTTCACAAGATCTGGTTTCTTCTATCGCTGACTTTCATACCCCTAAAATAAGCAGCTTCTTTCTACATTACTGTGTGCCTCTTCTAACTGTGAGCTGACCTGCTGTCTATTTGATATCTGCTTGTATCTCCAGACTGAAAAAAATGAATTTGATGAGAATCAAGAAGAAAATGCATTGGGAGACAAAAAGTCTTTGGGCCTCAAGCAGAGATTAGTGCGGAAGCTTAACACTGAGGGAGGTAAATGCTTTTCTGTGTTATTCCAGCGATGGAAAGTGAAGGGAAGGGTGTAAATTTGGTTATCTGACCTCTTCCTGGAGGTGACGAGTAACACCTAGGATGGGTATTTTTGGAAAAAGTAGGTGAGAAAGTGACCCTGGGTAACATCGAGCGGGATAGATTACTGTTTCTGTCCGATGTTTAAGCCAGAACCCTGTGAATTTAGTGACTTATTTCTGAGCTGAGCATCAACTGCTGAGCCTGAGACACACACACAGAAGTATGCTGGTTCATCCTGCCTGCTGTTATTTTTCAGGTGTGAAGAGACAGGCCACTCTGCCGTTTAAACCATTGAAGAAAATGAAGAAACGAAACCCTTGGTCTGACTCAGGGTCTGATTCAGAGCCTGATTTTGAAACACTTCCTCAAAGGGAGAGAGTGGTTCGCCAAGCAGCAGGTGAGTACAGCGCTGGTGCCGGAGAGGAGAGCGTTCAACAGGCTGTTTAGGGAGCTCCCAGACTCAGAGATGTCGGACAGAAATAGTTTTTTATTTTGCTGTACATAACAGCTAAATATTTGTACTGTTTGAGCAGATTTTCACAACGCTTCTCCAGGAAAAGCAGAAACGGGCAACTACAGAAGTAAGGTTTTAATTACACAACTGTCTTGGCAATGCCCGAGCGCAGGATACACTTGTGATTTGGAGTCTTCTCACTGCCAGTCTCAATAGCTGCTTGTTTTTATTCGGATCATTATTTTTTAATAACTGCAGCTAAAATATTTAAAAAGAAACTGAGCTGCCTGTTGCCAAACATGTAAGATGATGCATCTGTGTCGTTTCATCAGCCAAAGTCAAGACCATCATCAGTTCAGACTCAGACGAAAATCTCTCCAGCTCAGATGAGGAGTCAGAATTTCAGGGCAACAGTGAAGACAACACTGGATCAGATTCCAGCTCACAAGATAAACCTCCCAAACCCAGAGCTGCTCCAAAGTGAGTATTTCTCCACATAGTCACTGGAAATTGGTTGTGCTTCTCGTGTTAATGCTGTGTAGAAATGAGCAGCGCTCTCTCTCTTCACTGCACCCATTTAATGGATCGTAAGTTGAAAAAATACTCGGGGTTTTGTATTTCAGGGAAACCACTGAAAAAGCAGCTAAAGCTCCCAAGCAAAAGGCAGCACCAAGTGCCGTCCCTGGTGAGTGCAAGATCTAAACCTGGCTGATTTTCCAACACCCCTCCAAGCAGTGCTCTGGCCGTTGTGATCAGTGACAAAGGCTGGTGGCCCTCACGGGCTCTTTGGTGCTGTGGTACAAGCTGGTGTCAGGGCACCAGGCTTTCTGTCTGTTTCTAACTTCAACTTGTGATTAATCCAGGTTTAGTAGTTATTCTTTCTATACAGTGGATCAAAATGCTTTCCTTTAGCTCTAATGCTTATAGCAGGGTAGATAATCTGACTCTTTCGGACTGACTTTCTGCTTTCTCCATTCGCTTCCAGTCCAAGATGTCTCTAATGAGAATGTGAGCGAAGCTCCCGCCGCCCCTTCTGTCCCCGGGCCTCGTGGAAAGGCCGTGCCTAAAAAACCTGCTGCGGCCAAGAAGGCCGGTGCTGCTAAGGGTAAGGCGAAGTTTCGTGAGATCAATTTTTAGATCACAATTATTATTCCTGTGGGAAACAAGCCCGAGTGATTTTGCTGGCATTCAGAGGCCGGAATAACTGGAGTTTTCATTTCAGACAAGATCTGAGGTTTGTGGCAAAGGTTGCCTGGTTGTTGTCATTTTTAAAGAAGCCCGTTTCCAAACATATCATGTTCTAGTTCATCTCAGACACGCTTGAAGGGAGTGAATTTTAGTTTGGGAACAGGAAAAGTGAATGCTTCCTACAGGGCTATGTAATACTTGGCAGAAATAATCTGAGTGGAATTCGTGTCTTGCAGTCAGTGTTCTACTTTGTGTCTTTTGGGGAAGGAAGCGACTCGGTAACGCGCTTCCCAGGAAAAAGCCAAGCTGCTTTGGGGCAGCTCGATCTGTTCAGCGCTAGCTCAGCCTCGTAAATCTACACGTTTAACTCAGGCTTCTTTGGTTTTTTTTTTCTTAAACTTAACTGCTCAGAGTCTTTGTCAGACTTTGAAAAGCTGTTTTGCGTATCCCATTGCTCGTGGGTTTTGGTCCCAGCGGTGAAGGGGTTCGTTACCTCGCGGCAAAAGAGCTGTCAACTGAGAGAGCCTGTTATTCCGAAACGGCCCCCTCCATTCAGCTTAACTGGGAGGAGATGTGCTCCAGGATGCTGCTAAAATGATGTCAGAATGTAGATAAGAACTCCACGAGTAACTATTTAGCACCGGTGGTAAATCCATTCCTCCCCTCTGCAGAGGTTGGTTACGTGGCCTTGAGAGCTTGGGACTTTTCAACCTGAAACAGCCTGTAAATTGCTTTGGGTACAGTTTAATTTGATCATCTAAATGTAGCGGGACTGAGCGGATAAACAACCTCATTTCTCATCATCTCAGTAAAGAGCAATCTCTCCAGAAAAACCACGCTTCAAAATGAGAGGCCCCCGTGTGCTGACCTCGCAGGGCTGTGCTTGGGTGGGGAAAGTAATTCACGGGCTGCGAGCGGGCGGAGAGGCGGCGGAAGGCGGGTTTGACACCGCGTGCCGTTCCAGATAACCAGCCGTCCATCGTGGAGATCCTGGCCAAGAGAAAGGCTGCGCCCAAACCCAGCCAGAGCACGCTGAAGGAGGCATCCCAGGAGTCGGAGGCGGGAGCAGCGGTGGGCAAGAAGGGCCAGACCAAGGGACGGAAGGTCCCCAAGAGGCAGCCGAGCTCTTTGGATTCGGACTCGGATTCGGATTTTGGGCCCAAACCTTTCAAATCCGTTGCAGCAAAGGTGGGTGCTCTGCCACCCGCCACCGCCGGGCACTGCGCCGGTGGTTGTGGCACAAGCTGCACGGTACTGGTAGAACCACCTGTGCAACACCATCCTTACCCACCCTGGGTGCAGGGAAGGGGGGGTCGGGCTCGTGTACTTACCCCAGACTGTGGGTTTGGCCTCCTCGCAGCAAACCACCCCCTCACCCCTGACACATTTTGTGCTCGTGGAGCGTCCCCTCTTTCTGCTCAAATTCATGACTCTTGACTCTGCTTTCCCTCCAGAAATCCAAGCTGGACGATGACGACAGCTTTATTGTTGATTCAGCTGCTTCTGTGAACAGCCCCGTGGCCCGTACCAGGCCTGGACGCTGCAAAAAGCCCATCCAGTACCTGGAGGAGTCGGATGAGGACGACATGTTTTGAACTTCTATGATTTTTTTTTTTTGTATTTTTTTTAAACTGCTGATCCAAACTGTTCTACAAACGCCTTCCGCAGAGCTCTCGATGAGCTCTTTCCAAAGAACAGCATCTCAGACTGGGAAGGTTTTTTCACTGAGTTTAAGCTAGTCCCAATCCGTTTGTTAGAAGTGAGTGCAGCTCTATTTTTCTTGGCTTTAAATAACTTAGGTTTCTTTAAATGGGAACATTTTAAAGATTTAGCATTTAACAAACATCTCCCCGTTTCTCAGCGCTGTGGTCCCAGCTGGTGCTGATGCTCTTCCCTCTTGCTCATCAGCTGGGATCTTTTGACACTTTGTGGTCACTTTAAATGTTCAAGTAGACTTCAGAGTGTACCAACTCCTTTAAACACACTTCCATGTAGATACCTTCCTCTTTGGATATCTTAAAGCAACAAACCCTACCTATTTTAACACCACAACCATAGAGACACAGAACCTGTGAGCTGTTGGCATTTGGGCTCCCTGTCACTGTCTCTCTCTCTTGCACAGGCCCCTCTTCCTCAGCCTCTCCCAGGGTCAGTTTTAGCCTTTGCTTTTTAAACTCCAGTTTGGAACTGGAGGGCTGTGCAGACTTGTCTCCGCACCACGGTCAGCGCTGCCTCTTCACTTTTATCTTCTGCCTGGCTGCAAAGAAACCTGACATTCAGCTGGTTCAGCCCAGAGATCATCTCCAGGTATCAGAGATGCTTGAGCCTGCCGGGGCCTGGTGCTGCTGGAGCCAACTGGGGCTCTCTGCAGCTGGCTGAGCCAAGGGTGACACAGGCAGGACTCTGATGTTCACCACCCAAGGATCTGGGGAACCTCCAGGGAAGCTGGGTGGTTATTCCAAGCAGGAGATTGCCCAGTGCTGATCTCTGCTGCTGTGGCTGCTTGTCAGCGTGGAACTTCTGCCTGTTCCTTCCTGGGGACAAAGAACTTCCCTGTAGTGACAAGTGTGCTGCCCTGCGAGGGGAGGCCTGGTTCTCACCCTGCTGCTGCTGCTGGTGGTCAGATCTGCCAGCGCTCAGGTCCCTCAGCAGAAGCAGGGAAGTCTCCTCTTCCCCTTTCAGGTGTTTCACTGGAGTGTTTAGTTGTGTCTTGCTCTTGGTCGAGCCACTTCCACATCACCGTTTGTCTGTGTGTTTTCTGTGTCGTGCTGTTTTTCTGTCCTTTTAAATATTTATGTAATAAAAGTGTTTTTACTCCTCTTTCTTCAACAAAAGGAGTTGTCCTCAGCTGCCTGTTCCCCCCGTTTTCCCTTGCGCTGCCTCTCCAGAGCTGCGGCGTTGTCTTTGTTCAGCCCGAGTACTCCAAGCTCTGCCTCTCAGGAGCAAGGGGCCATCAGCTCCCACTCGCCTGCCAAGACCCGTCTAAATAGGTCATCTCCATTGTCTAACCAGGCTCGTTAGTTTGGAGGTTATTTCCAGGGCTGATTTAACCGATTTCGGTGGCATTGTTATGGAAATGACCGGTACAGAGCTTGGGTCGAGCCCTCTGCTCTGCCATCAGGGGTGGAGCAGAGGGGTTGGCACGAGCTCTGCTTGGCGTAGGGCTGCTGTGGTTTCAGAGTTCCTGTGAAGGCCCCTGTAGCACTTGACGTCTGCCCATGTGGCCCAGCTTCTGCTTCTGTGGCCGCAGGTGAGCGGTGGCTGAAGCTTTGGTCCTTCTCGGTGCTCCTGGGCCGGAGAATTTCACTCTCCAGTGGTGGGTTTGTGCTGAAGCTGCTGCTCTGGGCTGGAGTCTCCTGGCAGAAAGAGGGGGGTTAATGTGGGGGGTTCTCCACAGCAGGGAGGGATCAGGGTGACTAATGAAGCCCTGGAGATGAGCTGTGGTGTCCCATGTCCCTGGGACTGGGTGCTCAGCACCCCGGAGCATTGTGCACATGGCTGGAAGAGGCTGTGCAGGGTTGATGCCATCACAGGAGCTGTTGGTGGCTCCTGTGCTGGCACTGGGGGATAAGCAGAACCCAGCTGTGACACCCACCTCTCCACTTCCCAGGCTGTGGGTTTACCACGCAGAGAGTTGCAGGACCAACCTGCCAACCCCAGGGGCCCCCCGGGCTGTGGCGTGGCAGCCGGGCGCTGGCATTATCGGTGCCACCGAGGTGCTTTGCTGGAACCCAGTCAAGTGTGGAAAGCTCTGTCAGATTTTCCACTGCCAGGCTCTGGAGAGCGTCTCTGGCGCGTCCCCGCCGAGGGGCCGAGCTATTTACAGCTCTCCTTGCTGCAAGCGCACCCGGAGAATCCCTTGTCACGACTCGAGCAGCAAAGGGCAAGGCCACGGCCGGGCAGGCTGCTCAAGGCCACCTCTGTAGCTGCCCCCGTAACCCAAACACCACCCCAAGTGCAGGGAGAGAGCTGTGTGCCCCTGAACGCACGTGCAGGGTGCAGCACGGTGTCTGCAACAGGCTTTTCTCCATCACAGAATCTCCCTGACGGGGCCCTGGGGGATGCTGAGCGTTGCTGGAGGAGGAACTGAGCTGTGGGACATCAGGCACCAACCCACCCTGGCACAGCCTTGAGTGCCCAGGGGTGACCTGCAGCAGCCAAGGGCTCTGCTCCCGTTACCAGAAAGGGCATTTGAGGCACACGCAAAGGGCAGCGGGGCTGGGCCGGGGCTGGCAGGAGCCCCTGGCCGTGCCACCGAGGATTCCTGCAGAGCCTGGCAGTGCTTTCAAAAGCAGCTGCCTGGCAGCATGGCCCCTGTGGCTCCATCTGCCAGCACAGGGCAGAGCCAGGGGCACCCGGGGACCCTCCATGGGACCCTCCATGGCCCCGACGGCCCAGGCGCAGCAGCACAGAGCAGGGAGGGCCGGTGCCAGTCCCGAGCACCCCCCGGGCACCATGCCCATGCCCGTGGGGCAGAGCCAGGCCCCAGGCAAGGCCGCGGGCAGGAGCTGTCGCTCACGGTTGAGCGCGGCCGGTGCATCGAAGGCAGGAGATGTCGCTGGGCTCTGCTGGGGCCGATGCCAGCGCTGGGGGGGCCCTTTGGGGGCTGAGTGCTGTGGCTCAGTGCCCTGAGACCCTGGGGCTTTGAGGTGGCCGAGGCACGAGGGCATTTCTGCGTGGGGGGTGCTGCTGCCTCCTGCCCCAACCTGCACCCCGGGCAGCTGCTGGACCCCGGGCAGGGGCAGCGTTTGCCCTTGATGTCCCCACGGCAGAGCCGAGCCCTTCCCTCCCCTCCGGGCGCCCCTGAGGCTGCTCTGTCTCTTTAAAAGGACTCCAGGCGTGGCTGTGGGACCGTCATCCCATCCCAGCCGGACAGGGACCGGACAGTCCCGGACAGCCCTGGACAGCCGGCGCCAGCCACGCTGGCACACCGTGGACCGCAGGCTCCGCAGGTACCGGGGGCTGAACCCAACAGACTGGGGCTGTGGGGGGCTCAGGGAGACTGGGGAAGACAAGGGCTGGGGAACCTGCTCATCCTGCCCCAGCTGCTCCTGGGACCCATCTCTAGGGGAGCGAGTCCTGGGGCACAGCAGACGCCCGGGGAAACTGGTGATGGAGGTGAACTGGGCTGGCACCGCCCGGGCACCCTCCTGTGAGCAGGGCTGGTGTGATGCGTTTGGGATTGGCACAGAGGGTGATGAGCTGGAGGGGGCCATGCTGCCCGCTGGGGTCCATCCTCGTGGGCATGACGTCCCCCCCCAGCACTGACCCCCCTCCCTCCTGCAGCACGGCCATGGGCGAGTGGGGCTTCCTGAGCTCTCTGCTGGACGCGGTGCAGGAGCACTCGCCCATGGTGGGCCGGTTCTGGCTGGTGGTGATGCTCCTCTTCCGCATCCTGGTCCTGGCCACCGTGGGCAGCGACGTCTTCGAGGACGAGCAGGAGGAGTTCGTCTGCAACACGCAGCAGCCGGGCTGCAAACCCGTGTGCTACGATGCCGCCTTCCCCATCTCCCACTACCGCTTCCTCGTCTTCCACGTCGTCGTGCTCTCGGCCCCCGCCGCCCTCTTCGTCATCTTCGCCGTGCACCAAGCGGCCAAACCGGGGCGCGGGGGAGCCCCCGGCCAGCGCGCCCGCCGCCTCCAGCCCTTCTACGTGGGCAGCGTGGTGGCACGCATCGCGGCCGAGCTGGGCTTCCTCCTGGGCCAGGCGCTGCTCTACGGCTTCAGGGTCCAGCCGCTCTTCGTCTG
>WTSP01007317.1:0-19594 GCA_025331215.1 Actenoides lindsayi | reverse complement strand
AGAATAAAAAGGAAACTTGTTAAAAGAGGGAAGAATAAAACCCAAGAAAAGACAATTGCTGCACAATGCAATTGCTCACCACCCCCTGACCAATGCCCAGCCAATCCCCAAGAATCATTCCACACCCCCAGCCAACTCCTCCTGGCTTATATACTGAGTATGATGTTCTATGGTGTAGAATATCCCTTTGGCTAGTTTGCATCAGCTGTCCTGGCCATGCTTCCTCCCAGCTTCTTGTGCACCTGCTTGCTAGCAGAGCGTAGAAAACTGAAAAAACCTTAAGTTAGGATAAGTGCTATTTAGCAACAACTCAAACATCAGTTTGGTACCAACATTATTCTCACACTAAATCCAAAACAAAGGACTGTACCAGGTACTAGGAAGAAAATTAACTCTATCCCAGCCAACCAGGACACCTATGAAAGGCTTTGAACTGAATGAGAAACCAGTTTATATGTAATCACTAATCATTAGTTATTATGTTGCTGCTTTGATTTCCCAAACCATACTTCAGTGCTATAGAAAAGGAAAAGAACCTTGTGTTTTAAATTAGAGGAATGATGCCCAAAACTGGCAGTGAAATGAAATGCAGCGAGAGGTATTTTCAATGGCCTACTGCATTATACCCCATTCTAGCTCTGGAGCTTTTCTTAGCTGAAGCTCTTTTCTAAGAGCCCAGTCTGATAAAGATGGGAGAAGAAGAGCTACAGCTCAGCAGTGAGCGAAACTGAGCTGTAGAAATCCTGCAGGCAAAATATTTGCATATAAAACATACAGGACTTTGGTGCACAATAGAGATTTTGATAGCAGGGTTTAAAATAACAGAAAAGTGGTTAGGGAGGTCATCTAATCCATCCCTTGCCTCACATTCAAGTTAACTTGTTATTAATAAATGGAACCGCTATGGACAAATAATTCAGATCACAGAATTTTTATGCCACTCTCATGTATTTTCTTTGTGATTCTCATATTTTGGCAGACACAGTCACACTTGGGGAACTGCGAAGCCAAAGTCAAGTGCTATACATTCTTTTAAAAAGATAGGGAGCATTTCTCTGCGGCGATTTAACATTTCCTTTATTGTAGTTTTAAAATAAGATACAAATTTCAATATGCCCATCCTGCACATTGTGCCATCCCACACATACAAACACGGCATGTAAAAGCACATCAAAAAGAGTTTCATTGAAGTGGCAAATTCACAACACAAATTGTAATGCAGTCCATTTGTCCCTATGTTTTATCGTATAACCTTCACCGCCTGATAACATCCAATTTCTTTCCATGTGATGCTTGACTCATTGCTATGCAGAACAGCATTTTGTTTCTGTTCAGCAGTAGAGTTTTGGTTAAAGAAGGCTTATAAGCAAGTTTGCTTAAAGAAGCGTTAAGCGACTTTTACAGTAATGATCGCTGCCAGTCCAACCCCTTGGAAGGGGTAGCAGTTTGAACAAACTTGGGGGTTAACATTGAAAAAGTAAGTGCTGGGAGGAAAAATCAGGTTAAGCAGCATGAAAGGTGCTCAGTTACAGCAAGCTTCCTAATTGTCCTGTATCACTATCACCATTCCACACAGCTATCGTTCCCTGAATTGCCGTGGCGGTTGTATTAGATGTTGAATACATGGAAAAAGACTGTTTAGAGCATAAAAGATACACTCACACTGCTTCTCTCGATGCTTTTTTACACGTATGTGAAGTGTATGATTTGTTTTAAAGGCCTGGTGCATCTATTTACTTGTTTTATCAGTGAGTGGAAATGGGAGCTTAATACATGTCACAACTCCCAGGGTTCTTACACACAACAAAATAAGGCTCTGCTGCTCTTCTTATTCGTTTCCTTTAGTCTTTCAGATGACTTTGCTCTTTGCAGTAGCTAGAAAATGAACCTCATAGGTGGACCACAGGAATTGGGATGTCATTGTTCAGTGCCCCTCTACATCTCACAGTGATAGTGATACTCATGACCAAGATGTTACCTTGTCAGCTGACAGCTTGCTAACATATGTTAAGCATACGCAACTTATAATATCACAAATTCTTAGGGAGTATCAGGGAAACAAAACAAAACAAAACAAAACAAAGGGAGGAGAAAAAAGAAGATGCGTAGAAAAGAGAAAAAGCATACTAATAGAATCAAGCATCATGCAATAGACGATGTGATGTCCTCCTATACAGTGAAATTGTGTGTCAGTTCCTTCTTTCACAGTCGACCTAATAATACTATTCTAATAATCTGTCAGATCTAATCAGAAGGAGACAGTCAGCCTACCATAATGTTTTGGGCAGCTGGGAGCTTCGTGTCAAGACAAATCAAGCACTACTGTTTCTGTCACTTTATCATATATGTTTTAAATAAAACAAAATAAACTCTGTGCCTATGAGGTTTTTAAAAGACTTTTCTTTTGCTCTTTTTTTACTTTTTTCTTTTTTTTTTTTAATAATAATTTGGATTTTATGGCCAAATCTTCTGCTGTTCTTCAATAGCAGCTTTAATGGGGTAAAAAAGCAAATGAGAATGAAAGAAATAATGAGACTGCTTCTTTAATAGTTTTGAGTTGTGGTTTTTTTTCCCCCCCCTCAGGGTGATACAACTCATTTGCATGGTTAGGAAGATGCAACTCATTTGTGCAGATCTCTTTCCTTACAACACTACACTGTAAGTACAAATCAAAGATAAATTACTTTAAATGTATGGTCCAAAATTTGTACTTCATATAAGTCTATGAAAAATACCTTGATTTATGCTAAGGATAAACTTGATATGGTGGCTCTTTTTATTAATTTAAAAAAAAATAAATGTATAAGAGTGAAACTCTAAAGTTCTGGCAAGGATGATAATTTTTTCCCCTTAGTAAATAAGCATCTTAGGGCCAGGATGCATGTAGACTTTCTAGGAGGGCATATTGAAGGGCATTGACTGATGCAATCACTGGAATACTGGTACCCTACACAGCTTTGGAACTTCTTGTCTCTGAAAGAAGCTAGCAAAAGTTCAAGATCGATACAGCTTTCTCTGAACAACCTAAATATCCAAAGGATTGGAAATGTTAACAACTACACTGATAAACCATCAAAAAAGCATAACTTAAAATAGTGACTGGATAAAATAGAACACAAAACAGAGGCAAGGGAAAGTGTAAGTACCAGAAAAATTAATTTCACGTTGTTTTTGTTTGCAGAGAAAACTTTCCCAAAGAACAGCTTCTATAGTATGACAAGCTACATAAAGTTTGTTTTGTCTTATTCTTGCTTCCATTGTAGAAGGTTGTCTCCTAAAGTTTCTCTGAGAAATACATTTTTGCCTGGAGCCTCTCTTCCTTATAGTATTAAGTCATAGTATGAAGGTTTGGCCTAAAAACTGCTGAAGGATAAGCAGTCCATTGGCAAGAGAAGAACAAATAATTTATAACAGTTAATGAAATTAGTTTCTTCTTTTTCTTCCACCTATAGATTACAAGGTACTCAAACACAGAATTGTTTTTATTTATTTTCACAGATTTTAGTAAACATTTTCTAGTGAAAAGTTCATTTAGTTCACTTCAGAAAAAAACAAAAATTAACCTGCTCCAGACTAATTGTTTAGCCACAGAAATATGATGGCATTATTCACATTCCTGAGCTTCAAAATTTTCCCTTTTAAAAACACTCCAGCACAGTAATTGTGCTCCTCTAAGGAGTTAGTACTCCTCTAAGTACTCCATGAAGATTGTAAGCATATTAAACTGATAACAGACTGATGAATTTTTACAGTGAGATATTTTTTTCATTCCTCTAATGACACTGTGGAAGGTTCTGTAGAAATGTCCAGGATAAAAGTCAATATGGAAAAATCATATTAAATAACCCTGTCTCCTATTTACTTGCTGAATCTGTTTCCTAAAGAGTCTAGAAGATCTCAAGAGCAGGTTTATATGAATATTTAGGCTCTAGGCCTTTGTCCACAGAGTGAATGCTGTAGCACCATCCTTTCACATGCCATGGGCCAGGCTGGCATGTTTTTTTCTTGTTTAGACACTGAGAAGCTCTTGTTCCTTGGAGGGCAAACGGTCTCCTTGGCTAGATAGTCAGTTTTTTTCCTATAAAAGTTGTCTGAATGGACTTGTACTAAGTATCAATGGAGAGTGAGGCAGAAAATCAGACTTTCCCCTACAAAATACCTGTAGGAGTTTGCACGGGTACCTCAACTATTCTTTTGCCACCTCATTGAACCAACGTTACAGAAACTCGGTGTCTGTTTCCTTGGAGTAATGCTAGATATTAATTAGTATCCCCTCACCCTCAGCAGACAGGTATTTCTCCATGCCCTTGCCTTGCCCTTCAGCCTCCTGTTAATCCTGCTTCAGGTGTCAGTGAGCAGATATTGGTGTATAGCCAAGAAGTGTGTTGCAGGAACTCTTCAAAGTCTTCAAAGACTTCTCACCTGTCACGAGTGAACTGAACCATACATGAATTCAGGAAAATAGCTAATATTGACAAGTTGTGTCACCAAATGTTCCTCAGATCTATCCCACTTCAGAGAACCTTTGTTCAGCTACATCATGAAAATGGTAGTATTTTATCCTCCATAAATACAAACATTTTCCCCATTTTTGCAGAAAACTGTACCTTCTAATCTTGCACAAAACAAACCCACCTCCTGCTTGAAAACTGTACCTTCCATTTCAATCCAACAGTAAAATAAATCTCTCTAAGCAGTTTATCTGAGGGACCCTTAATGCCTCCTCCTCTTTAAATGCATATTACAGATGTTTCTGTTTATCAGCTTTCTGTCTTTGTGCAAGGCAAAGATCCTTTGACTGCTTTCACTGATCACTTGGGGGAGATCTGATTTTATCTTTCTAATCTTACACAGAGACCTTTATTTTATATTTCTTTTATCTCTAGCAACTTTCTTTAAATCAACACAAAACCCTTGCCAACCCAAAGCCTACAAAGACTACAATTCCCCATCTCTTCCCACAGCTCATCTGAATTCTGGGTTACAGGATTCCCTCTAACAGAACAGCACACAGTGACAGTTAGCTGTCCTCAGAATCACAGATGCTTTGCTTCTATGGCAGTCTAGTAAACAGAAAACATCAATCACAAAGGGAAAAAATAAATTACCATTTAGCACTGTGTAGCATTTACATTCAGAAAATACTTACAAATACTGATATACTTGAAAAATATCAGCTTTATGCTATCTGATAAATTTTCAAAAATTCTTGTACAGCCTAGGAGCTTAAGCCTCAATGATCTTATTTTCTTTGCAGCTTAGATGCCTTTAGAAATGTTTCTGGTTCTTGGAAGACTATAAACATTATTTCTCCTAATTTGTCATAAATATACTGAGACAAAGCAAGGTTAATACTTTTTTTTTTTTTTTCCCTTAAATTCAATCAGCACATGTAGGATATCAAAGTTCAAATAATTTTCAAAGATGACTCTTAGTTTCACATATTTCAAAAGACCCTTTGGAGGTTTGTGATCTGTCTTGAAAGAGCTGTTGTTAGTATCATGAGGTGTGAGCAGGCGCACAGTAGAGAACACACAGACCTCTCCTTCCCGAGTGCCTCCCCTTCCCAAGTCTCGTCTTCACAAGCATATATTAATTACATTGAGGATGCACAGAACATGTATTTATGAAGTCTCATTAAGGATTTTTAGTGGGTCATAAGACTCAACATTGAGCTCTCCATGACTCGAGCCTGCTACAAGCTAGACTATAGGCCTGGGGAAAATGTTTTAAAATCTTTCCTTTCCAGATTGGCCCAGGCAAATGGTGAAAAATTAGTTATTCCAGGGCAGGATAATGGAGAGAGCTCACAGGGGTGCTGCCATCCCAGCCTGCTGCTGAGTGCTCTGTAGCTGAGCTTCCTTAAAAGAGAGTTACATATGCTGTTGGAGCATTGCAGCTTATGGTGATCCTGCCTGTCAGGCTCAAGTAGTTAACTTGTCATCTCTAATAGACCCAATGTGGGGATTCCTGAAATAATTACACCAAGATAATTTTCTGAAGTCTGAGTCACTGCAGATGACGCTTGACTGGCTGCAGTGTAGCACAAGCTCTTCTCTCCAGCAGCCCATTTATCTGAGATGAGTCAGGAAAGCGGTGATCTCGTTACTCTTACAAGTGCTATTCTGGGATATACTTCAGTCGCAAGGAATATTGGGGTGGTTTATTTTGTGGGGTTTTATTTCAGAAGACTTAATATGAACAACAAAGTCATCGTAGCAATAAATGTGGTTTAATTCACGTCCACGCCATCTGAAAAAAAAGTCTTCAGGTAAACTTGTCAAGAAGAGGTAGATAAACTTCTCAATTATGCCCATAGTTTTGCATTCAAGATTCTCCACACATGTTCTGCAAGATACTAGGTGTGGGTATCTTTCTATTTTTTATATTTACAAAACATCATCTCCTTTGAATGGATAGCCGCATAACCTTGACAATTTAGAGGCAAGCAGAAGGTGTTGAGTTCTCAAACAAGTTTCAGAACAGCTGCTGTTTCCAGCTTTAATTTTCTGGTGTTCATTCTTGCAGATACCAAAATTATCTTCTGTGCTTGTATCATTATCTTTTTTCTTTAATTTTCTTGCAAGGTACTTTTACATTTCAGAGCTGCATTAATTGCACTTCTTATCAGTCATGTAACTGGAGTCTTGCATGGCATCAGGACTAAATACAGGCTCCACTTCTACTTGTCCCTGAAGTCCTAATCCACATATTTTTTTTTTGAAAATCAGACATTTTTCTTTGGAACCTGTCAGTTTCAACAAAATTTTCACCCAGAAAGTTTTACTGGCTCAAGGGCTGGGTGGTGGACTGAAGAACAAAGGATTCATAAAAGGCAGATATTAGGCATTCCCAATGGATGTAATGGACACTGTGATCCTGGTGTCTGTCCTGCATTGTGCTTCCGCCACGTGTGAGGGGCTTTTCATACATTGTCTGCTCTCAGTATCTCTCCGCAGAGTGGTTTCAATGTGTTTCAAAGTGTTTCACTCATGCACGGCATGCAATTGGCAATGAAGAGAGTCTTGTTTTGCCATTTATCTGTGGTACAGGAGCGTAAAGGCTGCATGTCTCCACCTGGGAATGTTACTGGGCAAGAACAGCAGCTGGAAGAGAGATGTAGGAGTAAGTCCAGGGAACTGGAGATGGAGATGGTATTTAGTCAGTGATTGGCATTTTCCCATTTGAGTCAAAGGGAACCAGAGGCATGTAAGGGCTTTGTCAGCCCACACTGGGAAAGGAAATGCCTTTGTCAAATTTCCTCAAATGAAGAATGAACCTACATCTAAAACATTATCATGGGACCAGGCCAAAGCAAACATTTCACCAGCTGGTTTTATCCATTCTGCGATGGCTAACCAAGTTACCAAAGTATGTAATTACAGACGTCTGTTGTAGTTCTTGCCAGATCATTTCCCATGGCAGGAGTTTAATCACAAGCAGTTGTTCGATGCTCTGAAAGCTCTTCATTACGCAACAGTCTTATCTCACATTTCAGTAGCTGCATGGTACACATAGACTGATTTGTTTTCACCCACCCTGCCTTCAAGCAGCTCAGAGCTGCAACTAGAAGGTCTCACACATTTTACCCTTTTTGCATGTACCTTATTCCGTGTTGGCTTTGAAACTGGAGGCTTCAGTTCCTATGCAAGTTTCTATTTTTGACCATAAGTGAGTTCTCTTTGATAAAGTAATGCTTTGGTATTTGACATTTCAGTGTTGTCTGAATTTCTGGTAGGCCCCCTCTTTCATAGGAAAGGAGTTTCAAGACAAATATTAATTTACAGCATCACATTATGTGTTTCAAGAACTTGTTAAATATTTAGAGAGTTGTCTCTGCTCCAAGAATGTCACAACTTACAAATACAAGGAGGATAAATATTTTTATCTTGTTACAATAATGATAATTTAAATTTTGTTTGCCTTATTCAGAATGACAGGTTCTTAATACTGTACAAGAGAGTGTGGAAATCCACTATATCTTGAGGAGCTCATCTTGTTTATTTGCTGTATGAAAACCATTGAGACTATACTGAAACTCACAGATTTAAATAAAAAAAGAGACTCGGGAACTTCAAGGACTTTGCATCAAAACTTTTTTAGAGTAGCAATGGACAGTATTTCCTAAAAACAAGATCTTAGTGCTCTGGATGCTACAGTTCTCTTTCTTCGCATGACCATTTCCATCTCTCTCTGGAGTATCTGTGGAGGACTAAGGTAGTGCACGTAAGAGTATTTGTCTGCATTGCACCTCTGTTCAAAGGGACTGTGAAAGAGAAAAATTTATGAAATTGCCTCATCTAACCTCTGCTGCATCAAAAGTAGATGTTCATCAAACACATTGTCCAAATCTTGCTTACGGTGAGAGGATAGACACAGCTTCAGAGAATGATTTATCCTATTTATTGCAACACCTGCCAATCTCAGGCTGGTAATCTACCACACATCAGAGATTCCTGGCTCTCCAGGTGCCCCAAACTTTTATTTACACAAGATATTCAGTTGAAATCTCACTTACAGAATTCTTTTTTTTTAATTGTCATTTTTCTTTATTTCCACCTTAAGATGTAGTTTAACCTAAACCACAGAGGAATGACACTGGTGTGCAACATAGAGCTGGTAGTCCTCAGAGCCACAATAACTCGCTCCCTTGTTCTATAAATAAGATCAGAGGCAAGGCAAGGTAATTTGTCTTTGCATTTGACAAGCACTGGCATTTTATAACTGGCAGAAACTAAGGAAAACACCATTTGATTTGCATGATGAGCAGCAGTGTTACTGGGGCTAACAAATTCATTTCAATGGAAGTACTCTGAGCTGAACAATACATTCATTAAAAAAGCAGTTACCTGATGAGACAGTGGAGCAAATAGCGCTTTTTTTCCCATTTCGCCATCAGAGCCACTTTACATAAGCAGTAACAGAGAACAAAGCACATGTTTATTTGGCTGCCACTTTTTCTTTGGATGTGAAATGACAGTGTTATGGCTTTTTGATGCCATGGTGGAGTGGAAGGGGTGATGACACTGGACCTGTGCACCTGCAAGTATAGTGAGTGATTAGGCAAGGCTAACAGTTCAGGTCAGCTGGATTTTTCACCCTTCCAAATTACTTGACAGGGCAATTTTAGCAGCAAGAACATTATTAGTATCGAAGCAAATATGAGCAGGGTCTGGAGAAAGGAGCATTTCACTGGATTGTACCCAGTATCTTGCTTCAGGTTGATGGGATGAAGATGGTCTGTTTATCTTTTAATGTATTTTATTACAAGGAGAGAGAAAGCAAGTATAGACTTAATCCGCCATATTACTGAGCTAATTTCTGGATTTCACTAAGCTAATGAAAGGTCAAGCAACATAACCACGTTTATATCACAGCTAAATTTAAACAATTAAATCAAGAGATTTTAATCATTAAATCTCCAAATTAATGCAACAGCTAATGAAACTGAATGGTGATGTTGACAATTCAAAGAAAATGTTTTACATGTGACTTGTTTTGCAAAAAAAAATAGAGACCTGGTTTCTTGCTATCTGAAAAACTAACAAGTATTCTTGCACACACAGACTGTTGATTTCATCGATGGAGGATAAAGATATTAATATTCTTTACAGTCTAGAAATATTCATTCCAATTTGTGGGAAAAATAAAGTGACATAATGCAAGCACTCAAGAAGCACTATTTCTTTCAAAATTGCCACAGATGGCAAACATCAGGAGGTCAAAGATACTGTCAGTTGTTAAAATATGTTGTCTTTCCATGCATATTATTATTATGACTTGTTTCAAACCAGTCTTTCAGAGCAAGATACTATTTAAAAATCTTTTTGAAAATGGGTAAAAATGTAGTATTCAGAACTCACATGATCAGGAAGGGAAAGAATCTGATAACAATTAAATTAGCTTTTTCTTGCACAGAAACCTCAGAACAGGAGGGGTTTTTTGGAAGTACAAAGAGGAAACAATGCATGTAGTGGGGAAGAAGAAAATAAAGGTTTTAGATAGATAAAGACTTTCTGTATGAAACCACCAAAGGAGTGAACAGAATAGAAGGCACAGGGAAATGGTAGCAGCAAATAGAAAGGAAAAGAAGCTAAGGGAATTAAGGGCCCACAAGATATTATTTTTTTCTTAATTAAAAAAAGGAAAGGAAAAAAGGATAAAAGGTGGTTGGAAAAAAAAAATTACTATTGCCTCACAAAAAAACCCCAAAACCCAACAACAAAAAAAACCCCAAAAGGAATAAAGGGTGATAAGAAGAAAACATTAAAGAGTAACAGCAAAAGAGCATAAAAGTAGTGACAAGATGTCTGCGTTTTACTATATCTCCCATTTCTTAGTGGATGTCCATCGCTTCTATTGTTCCCATTGCTGACCCGAGAACTGTCATCACCACTACTACAGGTTTTCAACAAGCCTTATGTCACAGAGTTACTATCAGCGGTCTGGCAATGGGATAGCATATTTGCAATTGTTTAAAAAGAAATGGCATGACTTGAGCAATTATAGATCTGCTTAGACTGATATGAATCATGGACAAAATAGTGGAATGACTAGTGAGGGATCCTGACTGATAAAGAAATTAAAGAGTTTACAAACGAGAAGATCCATCAGACTGGCTGGATATGTTTTGACAGCACTATAAAGTTAGACAGCGAAAGCAAAACTGTTGATGTAATATACTAAGGCAGAAGGAAAATGTTTAACTTGATATCTGGTGACTTCTTGGTTAATCAATTGAAGGAGTATCAAATCAACAGAGCAGATTGTAAATTAATTCAAAACTGCTTAAATAGTAGTTTTAAAATATTCTTAGAAACAGAAAAATTTGCTGAGCTGCTGTCTATACAGTGATCCCACAGGGCATGGCTCTTAACTGAGAGCATTTAACATTTTTTCTCATATTTAAATAAATTAATCTTCTGTCATAATCTTAAAAGATAGCTCTAAATCATGATAATAAAGTTTTCAGGTGACATGAGATTAAAGAAAAGTAAAATAATGCTCAAGAGAAGTCAATCACAGAATCACAGAATGGTAGGGGTTGGAAGGCACCTCTGGAGATCACCTAGTCCAATCTCCCCTGCTGAAGTAGGTTCACCTAGACCAGGTTGCTCAGGACTTCATCATATCTCCAGAGGAGACACCACAACCTCTCTGGGCAGACTGTTCCAGTACTCTGTCATCCTCACAGTAAAGTTTTTCCTCATGTTTCAGTTTGTGTCTGTAAATAGCACATGATACAGTGATGGAAAAAAATACTGAGATAGAAAGTTCATCATGTGTAGGCAAAAAAAAATAATTTATTAGATTATGTCCAAGTATAAATAAATACCTCTCATAAAAGAAGGAAACAAGACATAATAGCAGAAGAGAAGATCTTATCATAGGAAAAACTGGTAAAGGTTTGAGATTTATGATGGAGAAGTACAATTCCCAGTGTAACAAGTATGGTCAAAACCGTCACAATCAATTTAAATGTGCAGCTGGGAAGTGCTGAATAGGAGAATTTACATTCTCTCTTGCAATTAGCACTGAAGCGACTGCTATTGGAGTACCACATCATGTTATGGCACATCCTTTAAAATGGGAATCTAAGAGACTGGAGGAGGGTCAGAGAATATTGAGAAAAATTAACAAATTAGAAGCATAACTTATGAGTCTGGTCTATTCTGATTACCAAAAAAGAGCTATGACGAGTTGTTTACAACCTATATACTTCAGGAAGAGATCAAAATTAGTAACAATTTGGGGTTCCTATTAATTTTCTTTTTTCGTTTGTTTCATCCATAAGCAAGGGATGTTGTCTTTTTATTCACTGTAACAGTGAAGATTCAGTCAAGAACAAAAATGGTATTTCTAACAGCAGAAGCATTCAGTCACTGTAGCAGTGTATCCAGGCAGGTAATACATTCTGCATCACGAGAAATACATATAGGAGCATTTGACTTTTTCCTTGAAGAGATAGTCTAGCTCAAGGACAGCTAGTGGATGTGAATTAGGAATTAATAAAGGGCAATCCAATGGCCTGTGTTAGGAGGAGGTCAGATTTTCAGATTGTGATGTGCTTTCCTGGCCCTGACATCTATTAAACCCACATAAGAACATACTCTGGAAAAACTTGACATTGGCATTAATGCCTCTCTGCTAAAAGAAGTCAGTATATATATCTGTGTAGTACATATATAGTGCTATAGATTAAGGCGATGCAGTAAAAATCTGATGGAAAAGTAAATAATAAAAAAGAAGCTGCAGTCTCCTTGTCCTTGAAGCTATCAGGTAATTTTAAAACATTAAAAAAGACCCCCAACATTTCAAGGCAAAGATATTTATCAGACCTGGAGTAGTAAAAAAATGCTGACATTTCGGACCAGTTCCAGTGATGTAGTACAGACCTCATGCCCAGAGAGATTCCAATGGTCCAGGTACCTGACAGAGTATCTTAAAGATTGGATCCCACTTTGTTAGAGTTTTCACATCCACACAAAACTCAGGACAAGACCAACATACATTTAAAATTTGAATCAGTAAATATTTCTTAAAGATTCAGCATCAACACTTAGGCTGCCGGGAGAAAAACAGGGCAAGTGTTTATATGGTATAAATAATGATACACTGCATCACTGCTTCCAAAGTGCCTTGAGACATGGGGGGAACCTTCAAAACTTGTAATAACTTTGCAACTAGGACAAGACCCATCTCTTCACCGCGCATATCTTAGGCACAAGCTGACTATATTTAGGAAGGCAAAAGGTTGTTTTGGAGTCATACCCTAGCAGGGTAGAGAGGCGTGTCTTCAGATGACCTCCCATGCTTGTGGCTTCTTCTGTTGAAGATGTGACTCCAGCCTGCATCACATCAAGTCAGATAGAAAGCAGACACTGTGCTAATGCATCCTGCAGAGACACGGTTTTCTATTTATGACTGGTGTCACATCATTTATTGAAGGCAGCAAAAAAAAACCCACGACACCTCTCTGTCTTTTACAATGATACTTTATTCTGCTCTCTGTTAGTATGATGTAGAAAAGATGACTTTTAAAATGCTGCCAGAGGAAGGGAGAATGCTATGCCAGCTTTTCACAGCGAATGTAAAGCCATTTGTATCATTATTTAGGCACGGCCGTTAGAGGTTGTTCACTTACAAAATTATTAACTTCAAAGAAACCTTAACATGGCATAAAAGTTTCTGTAGTGAGCAAAAGTGATATCCATATGTACTCCACCTTTTGATCTCATAATTGACAGATGCTACTAAGATCTTGCGGCATGTCATACCAGGAGCAGGGAAAATTGCTTATCTGAGGAAGATATATGCACTGCCTTAGCTCCTAGAAGTCCAGAGGTGATCTAGCAAAAAAAAAATGTTCAGGAGCAAAATTCAACTATGCAATTGTGGAGGAGCAACTCTCTCTCTAGCAGTTCTGTGAGGGACACTCAATTAATGCCACACAAAATAAATCCTGTCATTGCTAGTGCTTCATTAATAGTTCCCACTCTTAGTAGATGACATTCCTTATGTCCAGTCACTGGTGTCTCCACAGGCATAAGGCTATCAATGCTGTCTGACTTCTGTCGGCAGGCAGAATATTTTTTTATTTTTTTTTTCCTGAATTGAATAGATTTTGAAAAAATTAAAAGCAAACGTTCAGTTCAGTGCTGTGAATGAGAGAGGCCAGGCTCAGGAAAACAGACCCTCAGTATCCCGGGTGCCCCATTCACTTGGATTTAAAAAGCAGTCTTTCTCCAAATGAGTGAATGTTAAATCGTTTATTGAAATGTAACTGGTTCAGCAAGAAATACTGAAAGGGGCAATCTGTAGTCTTGTAGTTTTGTCAGTCACTTGGAGGTGGGAGAATTGCAGGTCTTGGAAATGAATCATCAAAACTTAGGAGAACGGTCTAAATAGTAGACTGTTGGCATTTAAATCTCAAGTCTCTCACTCTTTGATTTTTTGTGAGAAACATTATCTTCAACCATAGCAATCCTTTCCTGAGGACACTTTGATTGAAATAGTCACCTTCCTACACAGGATTTTAATTGAATCAAATCAGCATTTTCTGACAGAAAGCACTCTGTCAGGAAATGCTGACCCATTTTTGCTAAGACTATTTATTTTAGAGTTGAGATTAAAGCCTTTTTAGTCAAGACAAACCTGCTAGAGAATGAGCTTCTAGTGGAAACCAGGTGAATACAGAATCCCAGCAGCTTTAAAGCAACCTATGAAACCTATTTTCAAAAAGGACACTTTATTTCCGTTATACTGCACAGAAACTTATTTTCTACCAAAACAACTTCTATGCGAACCAAATAAACACAAAGTAACATTAAAACATCACTAGATTTGGCTGTAAAATTTATAAAGCCACCTATTCTTTTGTAAGTGTACTCATTTTTGTATCTTTCTTTAGGAATTTGCTAATTCCTCTCCTTATATCTGAGGAGGCTGGAGTCACAGAGCAGCTATGTTTACACTCGTCGTAAGTCTTTCTAGGGAGCTGCACTGTAGTCATTGGCTTTCCAGATCTGAGTCTGGTCCTGACAGGATAAATGGCTCGGCTCCTCAGCTGAGCATGACATTTCTGTCCTAGGTAAAAGTGGCATTTCAGAATTTACTGCAGAACAGAAATGACAGTTTTCACAAAACCTTTGAAAAAACACCAAGGTCTTCACAGTGCTGGTGATTTTGGGTAAATCATCAGTAAAGGTGCTGTTTAATGTATCTTTGCTCTCAAGCAGTATTACTTGAAATGAACATCAGAAAAAGGGAAATTTCTTCACACCATTTGTCCCCATCTATGCAGAAACTTTTGCATACCTGGGTCTTACGGTAGATACTGTACAATGGGCATCCATCAACCTCTGCATGCATTGTGGTTCAGGGGCTGTCAGAGATCATTCTTAACCATCCCAGCAGAACTGGAATTCATCCCAGGCACTGGAGGAAGCTCTGGGTTTGTCATATAGTCTATAAATAATTTGTTCAAACTCTGCCACATCATCCGTGCACAATAGGATGTGGGAGAGCTTCTCTTTGCCACCTGTGTAGCAACGATTTCTCACACAATACACCGATTGCTCAGAGTTTGGGAGCTCTCTCAGGAAATAGCACTTGCTTTGCTTAAATACGACAGATGAAGTGCTGGAATTGCCCATGCTTGACTTCTACAGCAGTCTCTCCACCCCTGTGTCCTGTTTTTCCAGGTAGAGGGCCCTTATACATCTCAGCAATCCCAGCATAAGTAGTGTAAACACTTTCTACGGCAGAATACTGTACTGAATACTGAGTCTGAATGCTATGACTTGGGCTAAACATGCTGTCTCACTTTGAAGACCCATTGCCTAGTGAATTAAACAAAGGGTAAAGGACCATGAAATCATCATATGTAACCCTGATTCTTCCACTATTTCACTGTGTAGTTTCAGCAAGCAACTTATTTCATGGTTTTACTGTGCTCTCTATTAAATATTGCTGACAGTACTTGCCTCTAGTTAGCTAGGTTAATTAGCTGACGTTTGCGCAGTGTTTTGACAAATTAAAAGTACTATTTACAGCCAAAGTGTTATTATTAGAGTGTGTTGAAACTTATGCATAAAAGCCATTTTCATTGGAATATACAATTTTGTTGAAAGAGACATTTTCCATGGGAAGTTATTCTCTTTCTTCTAGAGAATGTAACAAAACAGACAAACGTGGTTTTTGAAGAATAGTCTGGATAAATTCTTTTCTGTTTATTACAGAACTGTATTTGAAAGTCTGAAAAAAACAAGTGAGAAAAACAGCATATCTCCAAATATGTGGCAATTTGTCACAGATATTCTCACAAATTTTTGATTTGATGATATAGCTGTAGCTTTTCATTTTCTTGTCCTAGAGTGGGAACGGAAAAGAAATCAAAGTAAGTTATAAGTGGATTTTTCACTGATACAAAGTTCACTAAATGTTTGCCTTTGGCTGCCTTGAATGGCTAATAATAGAAACTTCTCTCAATTATTTTTCAAAACCTAGAGGCAAAAGTTGGATTTCTTTATGCTCCTCCTATCCTCACACTTTCTATTTTCATCTCCTGTAGAGGAATTACAATTTTTAGTGTGACAGGACAACACTGAAGTCTTTTGACCGATAAAAATTTGGACTTCTAGTTATTCTTTCTAGTTTCTCATACATTAAAAGAATGTTTGATTTTATTCTAACTTCGCATAACTCTAGCAGAGACAGAAAAGTATTGGGGGTTAATTTTTAATTTCATGTTTTGATTTTCAGTGAAAATCCCCACTGGAGTAGAAGCAGGAATAAGAAAAAAAAAGTAAATTAAAAACTTTCAGAATGTTTCTCTGCTTCCCAAACAGCTCTAACTCAGCTTTTCTGGCATATAAACACTCAAACAAAAGAAGAAACTGTTTTCAGCAAGGGTTTGCTTCCAGGTTTTCTTCTCCATAACAAATACATTTTCAAGTAAATATGGGGAACAAATCAATCATAAACAACTTTATAGAAGCCTTTATGGATTTAAAGAAACTTTTCTTTCCCTCCAGCCTCAAAATTCTGTTTCCCGAGTAAAATACACCTGATCCTTTCTGGTTTTTCTCAGAGGCTATGGCTGCTGAACTGCTTATATGATTTCTCAATCTCCTCAAGAATCCCTCCAATTTGTTTACAGCTATCGTAATAACGGTGCCCCAAAGATGACATCATATTTTAGCTGAGGCCTTTTCAGTACTGACAGGAGTCCATTAATTATTTTTTACTTACGCGGCTCAGAACGATGGTGCTTTTCTCCAACACAGTATCATTTTGTTGACTTCTGTTTAGTTCAGGTTACATTATAAGCCCTGTATTTTTCTGTCCAAGCAGGCTTTCTCCATTTCTACTTGTGCGTTAGTACTTCTCAAACACTGGTCATTTGCTTTTGTTGAATTTCTATGCTAAGTTTAAAATAATATTTTGAGATGATTTTGAATTTGAATTCCATCCTCCCAGGTGTTGACAACCTCTTGCAGCTTGTCCTTCACCTCTAATTTTGTAAACATGTTGTCTGTTCATTTACCCAACTTAATAAAAATATGGAATTCAGACTTAAATAAGTCTTTTCAACTCCCAGGTAACACATCTTCCCAGTTTAGTTGTAATGCACTTATGATAACCGATACGCTACTGCTAGCCATTTTCAAACTGTTCTCTGCTCATCTAGTAGGACACATTATAGCCACATCATCTGAAACATATTCTCTAGAATATTGCCAAAAAGACAGCATTATAAAATTCTTGGTTTTTTTTAAAGAAACATGACTTCTACACTTTCATATATAAAGCATTCTTCTATTACTTTTCATTATCTAATACAACTATTTGAGTTTTTCTTGAGGCTTAATTTCTAGGAGAGCCTGGAATTCAACTTCAAGATAAAGGAAACCTTTTTTTTACAACTTCTCTTATCAATAATATTCCTATCACTCTGAAATTGAAGGGTTAAAAAAATTAGTTTGGAAGAGACTTTGAATTAAATCTTATTATTGGTCAGAGGCTTTGCTTCCCCTGCATTTTAAAATTTGATTTACAGCTGTATTTAAAACAAGTAAAAATAGGGCTACAAATACATTATATTGCCTCTGTTTAATCTGTCAGGATGGACAGAGAGAAGCCATATTAAAGCAGTATTTTCAAACATGCCTTAGGCTAAGGGTTTATTCTTCACTGCTCCTCACCTTGTGCAGTCATCTGCATCTTTGCAAAGACAGTCTCTGTGCCTGTTCTAATTCAGCGACATTTCACTTTCAGTTTGCACCCACTGAGACAAATCCTTAACTAGGGAATATTAGCAATGCTTTAATGCCTTCAGCAGAATAAAAGCTCATTTTAAACTGGCTGAGGATGCTCTGGCCCACTTCCTTTAAGCTTTGAAAATAGCACGTATATCCCTCCTTCCTGGGGCCAGTATCCACCTATCCTAGTAGGTAATTTTTTGCACAGTCTGTTTAGTAGTGAAATCAAAGGACTGAGTAATGTCTGATCGCTGCTTTACATAAAAGGGAGTAAAAGAGAACACCACCTTTTTCAGTCCTAATTGCAGTGTAGATCACCTGGTTTACTGCCTCTCAATGAACCTCCTAATTACCAAAAATGTTTTAATCATTATATACTTTTGAAATGAACTTAATATTATGACAGCTGTTTCCAATGCAATGAACAGCAGCTGAACTGCATTACCACTGCATGGAACAAATCCCTTCAATGACTTTGTTCCTTTCTTCATTCAGCTCCCTCTTTTAAATCATGACTAGCTCTGTTGATTTTTTTTCCCCTCTGCCAGCTGCTGTTCTTCAGTTCCAGGAGGGGATTTCTGGTGGGATTTGCAGACAGGTACGGTCACCTTTGTGCAATTGACTGGCTGCTTGGGCTCCTGGTGGGGGAATGCAGGGAGATGGAGAAGGATGAGATATGCCACACTGGAGGCAAAACTGCTGCTGCTGTTACCCAGGGTGGATCTTGGTTGTCTTGGAGAGCTGTGTGAAAACTTGCAAGCACATAAGGGAAAGATGTCTCTCTAAAGAGAGACAGAGTTCATGACTGCTCATGTGAGTACTGCTTCTAAATATTGCTAGTGTTGAGAGCAACAGCTGCAGACACATTAGGTGGTTTATAGCTGTTTAAAAAAAAAATTACAAAGGAGTAATGCATGCCCATTGTGCCAAGATCTACTACACGATATATCTGTTTTCGCAACTCCAGCCCTGCAATTGCTGAACCTATCAATAGCTAGGTGTGTTCTTATAAGCACTGCTAAATGTATCTGGGGCATCTCTCATGACCAGAAAGGCACAGAAATGTGGGAGCTGTTACTGCAGAGCTGTTCATGGTGTGCAAGCTGTGTGGATGAGGTAAAGAACTTTTGATTCTTCCCTTCAGTACAAACTAAACTTATTTAATTGGCAAAATTATGCTTCTGGCAGAAATATGGTCACTTAATTGGGTGGTGAGAAAGGTAGAGCTTGAAACAGCAAAAGGACTGAACAGGCTGTGTACGGGAGGTGCTTAGTTTTACATCTGCAAACAGAACTACTGAAACCAGTTCTGACACTGACCTGTCTACTGTGTAGACATTCAGGGACTTGTTCCTTTTTTTTTTAGAAATGGTTATATGAAGGATTACTGGAAACTGCTTTGTCACTTGTTTTATATCTAGGAGTTAAGTCTGAATGTGCAGCACCTTTTCAAGCCTCTGATAGCCTGATGTGGAATTGCTCCTTTGCTTTCTCTGTAATCTGAGAACAGTGAGCACAGTGCACAGAATATCACTCTAACTACCTCTGACGTTGTCTGAAACACATTTTATGCTTGTACTTGAACCAGAAGCCCAGAGTCAAAGCAACTAATCTGAAAGATTGTTCCCTAATAGATTTTACTAGGCAGTGTTTTACAAAGATGGTGCTGAAAGGTCAAATACCACATAATTCTGCTCTGGATCTGCCATTGAGTTGCTTTTACTGAGTGCTTGCTCTGATTTAAGAGTTGCAAAGTCATTGTGGATTGGATGTCAGGAAGGTAAAAAACATGTTAAACAGCATCTTTTTATTTGTGTGGTTTTTTTTTTTTT
>WTSP01007314.1:0-18528 GCA_025331215.1 Actenoides lindsayi | reverse complement strand
TTATATCTCCATCCTAGTCTACAGGAGGGTGACAGCAAACTGGTTCAAAGTTGGTTGTTCATTTGTCTCTTTTTCTCAAAATAAAATAAAAGAAAATCTTACCATAAACCTGCCTCATTAATATGCAAATGTTCTGGAATGGAGAGGTTTCAAAATTTTGTTGTAGTTCCCACATCCTGTGCAAGTGTCCTGACTGCAGGGTTGTTGATTATTTTTGAGGTGGATCTGTCGATTTTTTTTTCTGCTAAAGTTCTTCTGGTATAGATAAATAATAAAAAAGGAAGCTTTTCCCCTCTTAGCTCTTCAAATGATTAGTGCCTCCATAGTTCAACCCTACTTACTTACACAAAGTGAAGCAGCTCCAAGAAAAGATACTGAGATGCACACTACAACTGCATTGTTTGAAATCCCTCCTCTTCCTCAATATCATGAGGATTGGCAGATACTTAATCTTAGGAATGCCCTTGTATTGCTATTCTCTTAACACTCTCTAATGGAGGTCAGAAATTTTTCCCAGTGTACACTTCAGTGATACCGGTACATTTTCACAAAAATTTTTGTGTTTTGAAAATTATTATTTTCTACTGAAAAATAAAATCAAGATTTCTGAACTTCTGAAGGTAACCTACATTTAGCAGTTGGTCTGGGATCTGAGCAGAGGCAATTGCTGCAGGTTTCATAGTGCTACCTGGGACTCGTGCAAATTTACCATAAGAATGACGAAACCTTAATAAGCTCAGTAACTCATTAGTGCTGCAAAAAGAAACTTTCACAGTAAAGAATCAAAAACCTGTTCCTCAAAATGTTTGATGTCCTAAGAGCAAAAAAGAGCACTGTGAAATAAAGGCCTGTACTTTTCGCTATGGATAATTTCTTTCTTCTGTGCACAAAACTGTAGCTGGAGTCCATGGCTCTCTTATACAAGAACTGCACTGTCTCCGCTATGATACAAAACCAAGCAGAAATCCACAGAGCTAAGTGCAAAACAATTAAGTTCTGGAATTCAAGGTACGAATATGATGGCAGCAGGAATATAGAGACATTGCAGTAAGGCAGTGATAAGTTGTCCAGACCTGGGGGATCTGGTAAAAGTAGTCTGAGGGTTTTCTGCCAGCAAGGAGTGTTTGATCAATGGAATTCTCTTCTGTTAGATGTTGTCATCTAACAGATGTAGCTTTTTCCTAGTTCAGACATAGCCTACATTTTTTTTTAATTTATTCTGTTTCATCTTCTACTAATAACCTCCATAAACAGGTAAGTATTTGGCCAATAATTACAAATATTTTTCTCATTAGCAATTTAAGAGCAATTTCTAATTTTGTGCATTTAGCTAACAACACTTAACATTTACTACAGCAAGCTTGACCTTAATATAGACTATTTATTGTCAAAAGCCAGAAAAGAATAACAGCTATTCATGTCCCAGTCCATGACCATCTGGATGGTTGCAGTTGCCAGCAGGTCCTTAACAGTAGTGCTGTGCAACTCTCCAATTTTTAAAGCAACTTGAAAGGGACCATTATAATATTTTAAAAAGGAGCAGATTGAATTTCTTTTAAAACAAGTAACAGTAGCACTCAATCTAATAAGAACTTCAATGCAGTACCTACCTTTAATGGTTTTACGAGTGGATGAACAAAACTAAATCTAAATTATATCCATTTACATTACACTCATTTTGCTCTAAACTGACACACAAGAATAGTGGCATGACATTTACAGATTGGCATAGTGCACTGCACAACTGATAACAAAAAGCTATACAGATTATAGGACCTGCCTGAAACTACAAGAGCCATTTAGCCATGAACATTTTTCCAGGCAAGCCAGCCATGTCTACAAACTCCAACCTCATATCTTGACAAATATAATCTTTTAAGTTGCCAGCCATGTGACTGCCTACTACTGTATCTTAGTGTTGATTTAGAGGAATGGACACGAGCTCCTGATTTAGAAGTATCTTCTCCTGTTGTATGTTCCCGAACGCACTGTGTTGGTGTGATCCAACATGATTCTACATTTCCTTTGAGACCTGACGAGTTCCAAATTTCTTTCAAAATAGTCTGATTCTGTCTGGCAAATGTTGCTTAGTCATCAGTTAGAACCAGTTTTAAAAGATCAGTTTCAGAACCAGAACCAGTTTCACACTTATTAATTCTTCATACCACTTTAGTTAATTTTAAAGTAACTAGATTTATGTGTGTAGTTTGATAAAACAAATGATGCTATGCCCAGGCTAATCAGTGCTGTCTTTTTTTTTTTTTTTTTGATTTAGGTTTTTGGTGGTTTTTCGGTTGGTTGGTTGGTTTTTGGTTTTGGTTGTTTTGGTTGTTGTTGTTTTTGGAATTATCCTCCCCCCTCCCAGTCTATTTAGCAAATTTCCATGTTATAGAAAGTTTGCTATGATATGGTGCTCAGGTCACGGGAAGTTTTAGTACAGATCAGTTTTTTCAAGTCTTGGTTAGGAACAAGAGAAGTTTATAAAACAACAGGAAAAAGTCTCAACAAAGATGCAGAACAGCAGACAGCTCTCAAGAGTAAGTATTGCTAAACAGGTTGGTAGAATCATAGAATAGTTTCAGCTGGAAGAGACCTTCAAGATAATCAAATCCAACCTTATTCCTAGCCCTATCAGAAACCACTAAACCATGTCCCTAAGCACACCTTATAACTGGCTCTTAAACCAGGGATGGTGACTCCACCACCACCATTCCAATGCCTGACAACCTTTTCTGTAAAGAAATGCTTTCTAATACCCAGCCTGAACTTCCCCTGGTTCAACTTCAGGCCATTTCCTCTTGTTCTATTGCTTGTCACCACGGACAACAGACCAACTCCTGCCTGGCTACAACTTCCCTTCAGGTAGTTGTAGAGGTCAATAAGATCTCCCCTCAGCCTTCTTTTCTCGAGGCTAAACAGCCCCAGATCCTTCAGCCTTTCCTCATATGAGACATGCTCCAAACCTTTTACTAGCTTGGTAGCCTGTCTCTGTACCCTCTCCAGCACCTCAATATTCTTCTTGTAGAGAGGGGCCCAAAACTGGACCCAGTATTCGAGGTGTGGCCTCACCAAAGCCGAGTACAGAGGAATGATCACCTCCCTGCTCCTGCTGACCACACTATTCCTAATCCAGGACAGGATGTCATTGGCTTTCTTGGCCACCTGAGCATGCTGTAGACAAACCCCATTCAAACTGTTATTTGCTGCCACCGACTTCCCCTACCATGTAAGCTATATGTGCAGCCCTTCATTCCTCCCCTACTGCTGATATTCGTCCTAGAATTGTGCACTGTTACTTCTCTGAGTCCTGGGTCCTGGAGGTGTAGTCATGGATCAGGATCTCATTTGACTGTACTAAAGTGAAGCAGAGGAGAAAGTCCTGTTCTTTCCTCAAGATACCCTTGGTCACGCAAGAGAGAAGAGAGAGGAATAGGAGGAGATAATGAAGCAGAACTGGTCCATGAGTGACTAACACAAGAACATAACTATGGTAAGGTGGTTTTTTTGTGGGCACATTGGCAAAGAATAATTGAGTTTGAAGGAATATCGGAGAATGAATGCAGTTCAGCATTATTCTGCAAGGTTTTGTGTCTTTATTTTACTGCTTACTCAGGGAATACTTAACCTGAATCATCCCTGGGCCATACTTACCTTTTTCACAGCTATCACCAGCTTACAGTTCTTCTCCTAACTCTGGCACTTTAGCAGCTAACAGGACAGGGCATGGCTCATGCACTGTCCTATTGCATGGGTCAGGGTGGTTGTTCCCAAGAGAGAAGGCTGACAAGGACACTCAGTTTTAGTGAGGGCAAGCTGAAGAATGAGAAAACTCAAGTGCAAGCTGTCCCAGGAATAATCCTTGAGGCTGGCACTAAACTTCTTTCCAGCCTCATACTTCTCTCTTCCCCTTAGCAGCTTCCATGCAGTGAGCTTCTTGCCCCCTTGCAGCTCATGTACTAATCTAGAGCAAATCTTCAATTTTTCTTGGAGGGGCAGCTACAACTGTAAGTGAAAATCATGGAGGGGGGGTTGAGGAGGCTGCTTGCCTTTATAGTCGCTGACTTCAGTAGAGTTCATACGAACTGCACTAAGACAAGTTACTAGTCACTGATATCACACCAAAAGAACTCAGTGGGGGCACAATAAAACTTAAAGATTATTTATTAGATCATTTCTAGGAACAGAGGACTAATTTGTTTACAGCAGGTCTTGCACTATGATCTTCAAACAGGCAGAAAAAAATGAAAGGTTGTTTTGACCAGCTATTCCTTTCTCTCCAAAGAAAGGTTGTTTTCTTTCTTATAATCCCTGTGGATCATCCTATAGACATTTATGGAGGCTCAGCTGAAAAGGCAGAAAGTGGGAGTGCTGGGGTGCAATGAAACCAGCATGTCCTTGAGCAGGAGGACAGTGTTTCCCAGAGCAGCTTTGCAGTCAGAAGCTCTGTGTTGGTAAGCAGCATCCAAAGACCCAAACCTCCCTCCAGCAGCCACTGCCTCTTGGTTACTTGCACACATGCCCAGGATTCCCCCAGCTTTGGGAATGGGTGACTGTAAGCACATTTTTACCAGCTGAGTTGTTAGCCCAGCAGGAAGGAGACTTTAAGAAGAAACAAAAATGTTATTATCCTTTTGTTTCGCCTTCTCCCACAAACACCCACAAGCAGCCAAACAAGGAGAGGTGATCTATGGTGGATCAAATGTTTTTCCTGAGTCACAACTGTGAACTGCAGTTGCCTTCTTGTTCTGCCCCATTTTATCTCATCTGTGCAATGCAAGCCATCCCTCAAGGCAGAAAAGAAATGTTTCCAAAAGGTGGAAAAATGCCACATTAATCCCAGGAAATTGAACAGGAGCAGTGGATGGGCCTGGGCTTTAGCATCTGATTGCCCGTCCAGTTGGCACAGTCCCTGGTGTGGTTTCGGTAGAGGCTCAAGTGTTCTCCTTGACAGTGTCCCTGGCCAGCATAGGGGATGGTATGGGCCAGGGAGAGTTAATAGCAGATCCTTTAACACAGACTCCCTGTTTCAGAGACTCAAGTTGTTTTGTCCTCGGTTGGCCTTAGGACCAACCCATGGCCCAATTTATTCTCCAGTGCAGACATTACTGATGTTTCTGCAGAGGAAATGTTCATTCTCTGTCTTTTCTCCACCCTCATTTTTGCTTCTCTCCAGTTCCATGATCAGAAAGGATTGTAGTGGCTATTTAGCTATGTTTTCAGAAACTCTGGTGGTGAAGTCCTTGTTTGGCAAACGTTTAGAAAGTTTCATTCCATGGAGCGGTAGGCTGGCTCTTTCAAAGTCTTGCTATGGCTGGAGATGGGCCATGTACATAAACCCAAAACTAGATTAGGTTTTGGCCAAGACTTAGTGATTAGGCCAGAGGATAAATCACAATTTTGATCTTAGATGTGAAGGCACCGATTTTCATGAGATCTTTTCTTGCAAAATGTAACCTCAAAATTCTTTCTGATACCTTCTGGCAGTGATATACCAAAGACCACTGAGTATTATTGAGCCTGCTACATGTATATTAAACCTCACATTTAGTTCCCTCTGTCTTCTATTTCCTAAGAAGTTTCTGCCAAATAGTCTTGGAAAGGGAAAGAAATTTTTATTCCCTTTCATAACATCTACATTTTGTAGTGCCTTCCCTCTCACCACAAAATCAGTGGTCATGCACAATATCCAGCCTCATTAGCAGAGTCAGCTGCAATCATGGTTCACTTTATAACCTCATTGAGCCAAGCTAAACTTGCTTTGCAAAAGGAAGGAGAGAAAGAGGGAGGAATGAAAAAATGGAACCATGTTATAAGTAGCCATAGACCAATAACGGGCATGGACTCATTGCTTCTGCTGCCATAGGGAGCTAGAGAGGCAGGCAGAGTTCATGGGTTCAGAAAGGGTTTCGATGAACTTGTGACGACAGGTCCGCAGATGGATGCTGAAATGACTGGATGGGGTGGCAGGCCTGACTGTGGCAGTAGGCCACAGAAGGTGAGCACACCCATATGCTCTCCCTAAATAGCAGCTCCTGCTGCTGTCCTCGGGCACTGACTGCTGCTGTCCTCAGGCACTGACTACTGCCTGTCAGTGGATCACCGGTTTGATGTTTCAGGTCCTTACTTAGGTCCTTATGCCCCTTCTATCAGTATGTGCTTGGTGTAAGATCGGTGCGTGCATGGGAAGGAGATAAAACAAAATGCTGAGCCCAGTGTAATCAATTCTGTGAGACCTTTGCAGTCCCCACTCCACTAAAAGGCAGATGGCAAAATATCACACCTAGAGTCAAGTGTAAGCATCTTGTGCTGCTGAGCAGGGTTCTCATGCCCAGCTCCTGCAGGACGGTCAGCCTTCTTCCCAGTGTAATAATGGTGCCATCCACAGAGAGCAGTAATTCCATTTTCAAACATCTGTTTCTAAGATAACTTGTATATTTTCTCCAAAACCTGAAAAAGTTCTATATATGTTGAATTCGGTAGAGCTAACATTTTTTTTTTCTGTAGAAAATAGAGAAGAAAGAAAGTAAGACAAATTAACACTGCCAAATACCACAACTAAGCATACTCTGTTGATCATACGTGTCATTATCTTTACTATGGCAGCATTTCATGTGGATTATAAAATGTCACAGAAATGTCATTGCCCCTTCTGTCCAAAGATGTATAACAATAATAATAGTCTCTTATAAGTTTATATTTTTCATCTGTGGATGTCAGAAGCTCTTTAAAAAGGTCAGTGTCATTATCCTTCCTTTATGGCAGGGGAAAAAATGACAAAGGCCAAGCTGTTCCTTCTAGCTTTAGGTGTCTAAGATCCTTCTACCATCAGCAAAGGCAGAGAGTGAGAAAGGTATATGTAAGGAGATCTGAGCTGATTTTTGAAAGGGACACATCCTATCTGTGACTCCCACAGAGGATTTCTACTCAGGGTATCCCTGGTGCCTTGCTGGGGCTTCAGTCAGATACCTGAAGTCTGGAGGGTGAATTAGAGCCTTGTCATTTGTGCCAACTTTCTACCCGTTAACGACAGAGAACAAAACAGAGCCCAGTTCCTGATTCCCACCCTCATGCTGTGGCCCCTCTTTTTCTTTCAAGAATAATGACGGTGGCATGCTTCCAGCATTACCCTTGCTGTTGGGCTAGCACAGCTCTGTCTGTAGAAAAGATTTAATGCTTGATTTGTGGCAGAACAGTTTTTGCCTGCCCGTGCATGATGATGTAGAAGATAAATCATTGAAACAAACGTGCATTGAATGTTCCCAGCCTTCCTAAATACCCAAACCATACACGGCACTTCAGCTGAGGAACCTGATCTTCCCATTGCTGTGCTATGCCTGGCCACAGCTCTGCCCTGGGGTGTGCCAGGGGAGACGTAAGGTGGAAGCAGAGTGGTAATAACATGCTTCTGTCGCAAGTCCACAGCAGTCAGAGACACGACAAGAAATTCAGCCAGCCAGCAAAACACTCTGAGTCCAACAAGGACACTGCAAACCAGCTGCTGATCATGGATCATCACAAAGCGTAATCATCTTTCACCATGAAAATGTCCTTGAATTCATCGCTTCCCTTGTGAAAATAATCCTAACGTCACCAGTGTTTCCCTAATTGCCTTTTTTCTTTCATGATGGAGACTGGCAGCATTATTGCCAGCGATTTCACTCACAGCACAGGCCAACTCAGTGCTGTAGCTTTCCCTGGGTGCTTCTGGTAGGATTTTCCCTCCTGCACCTTCATTACACTTTAGGTCTCCCAGGAAAACTATCACAAATATCTTTTAAATACTGTGACTTCCACACAGAAAATGTTTAAGAAACCTGATGTTGACAATAGAGAAAATAATGGAGTTATTAATCTAATTCTACACTTCTACTATTATTAAAACAAATTTTAATGGAGGCAAGTGTAAAACATATAGAGAAGTCTCACTACCCACACACAGAGAGGAGTTTGATTCTGCTGTGCACTTGCACACACTGTAAGGCATCCAACCTAATGAGATGTCCTCAAAGCTGGGACTTAGGTTATGAAACCCACTTGCCTGGCAGCCAGCAATCCTGTCTCAGACTCTCCCTGCTGTATCTCCAGTGAGTGTACTGGGAATGAAGGAAAGCAGGAACACCTCCCCTGGAACCAGACACAATTGAAATAACACCACATTTCACTAAAGCCTTGAAAACAGGCAAGGTGGATCCAACTAGCAGAAGGGACTAGGAGACTCAGGCAGGGTAGGTGGGCTGGAAAGAGGGACTGAGCATGGGATCTCTTTTGGGGAGACACAGTTTGCAGAACAGAGAGCTTCAGGGAACAGGGCAGACCTACGTCTGCCTAAGATGCCAATCAGCACTGTCTAAAAGGTTTTCATTTAACAGATCAGAAAAAGGAAGAAAATGAGAACAGAATGCTTTCATGTTAAAGAAAGAAATGAAGATAAAGTCAAGGCTTTATTATATCACAGTAATCAGCCTGAGGAGTTTCGTCATCATCCGTGGAAGGACTCAAGAAAATAACAGCAACTAGGTAATGTCAGTATGGTATAACAGTGCAAACAAAGTGGCTTATGCTGATTAATCCTCCCATAGTTTTTGCTTCAATATGTTAGCACTCACAGATCAAAATTCAATGCATTTCTCCCACCCCACATTTGAGGGTGTATTCAAAGCACTTGTTAACAACCGTGTGCAGTGAAGGCCACTGCTCAGGGCATTACGCGCGAGTCGTTTTCAGCCATACACAACTGGCAGAGCATTGCAATACTGACCAGAAGGACTAATCAAGAATAAGCACATGTTCCTTTTTAATTGTTGGTTTTGGTTTTTTATTTCTGTCTACTCCATGCCCTTTTGTATGAAAGCGCATACACGTGTGAAAAGCTAAGTTGCTGTTGAAGGACATATTTTAAATTCATTAAGACCCAATAGTCATGCTCTTATTCAGCTTATCTCCTCGTCCCACTGAAACCTAGAAAATTATCTGAAGAGTAAGGTACAATTTGATGTGGGTAAGAGCGGATGAATCAACGTCTTCATTCTGCAGAAGCCTGTAAAATACTTCAGTCTTGCAGCGCACTTCTGCTCTCCCTTGATAACAGCGCTCAAACAAGGCTGATAACAAGGGGCCACATGCTGTACCTGTTGCACAGCTATGAATGCAAGAAAAACAAAAGCCAAATGTTACCTACCCACGTAAGGACAAGGTCACCCAATCACAATTAGTAGAATAAAACACAGCAAGGGGTTGACTGACTGCATGTCATAATTACAGCCAAATCCTGGCATTGGACTATGTATTGCTGCAAAGCCAACACCACCGATCTATTGTACTTAGTCATAAATAATTCTTATCTGAGCACCTTCAGAGCTCTTTTCAATATCAGTCAGTTGATGTGTACAACCTTCCGGTGGTGAACAGAGGCTGTGCTGATTCGAGGTGCCCCAGGCTGACCCTGGCTTGGAGCCTGGGCTCTGCTCTGGCACCAGACACTGCTGCTGGCTTTGCTGCAGGCTGTCTTCATGGCCACAAGCAGTGTTTCAAGGCTGCCTGGGCCACCAGGACCCATCTGCCTGCGAAAGACTCCCCAGAGAAGTTGTGGAGTCACCTTCTCTGGACACTTTTAAGACCTGTCTGGATGCATTTCTGAGTGATCTGCCCTAGTTTTGCCCTGTTCTGGCAGGGAGGTTGCACTCGATGATTTTTGGAGGTCTCTTCCAACCCCTGGCATTCTGTGATTCTGTGAAAAGCAAACTACACTTTCTTTTCCACCTCTCTCCTCTCTTCTGGGTTATTTAGGCTTGGATGGCTTTTGTGAAGGGGATTCTTCTTTTTGCCCATATCCAAAAGACTCTATGCTGGGAGCAGAGACTCCCATGCTCTCCATTTTGGGTAAAATCCCCTTTTTTGAAAAGCCAATTCCCACTGCATCTCCCTGATGACTATATCCAATGTTTCAACACTGCAGACACTATCTGCTGTATATATTTACTACATATCCTTGAAAACTGCTGCAACAACCAGCTTTACAAAACCCTTCTGAGTAATTTTTGGACTTTGCTTTATTTTTTTAAGCATGGCTTAAGAAGAGCCACCAAAACACAGCACCCAGCAAGCCAGGCAGTGATATATCCCAGCCGAGGGCTGCAGCATCATGTGGGCATGAGGTGGGTGTTGTGGAGTGTCATGAGCTCCATCCCTCACTATGGGGTCTGAGTCATTCTCATACACTTGAAGGCGAGGCAAAAGTGTGCAGCCAGTAAGTGGTGTAAGGCACGGTGCTGCACCAGTTGCTTCCATGAGGGCTAGGTGCTGAGCAGGGCTCCAGGGCAAGTGCAGGGAATGGGCTCCCCTGGCTGAGGAAGCAACCCTGGTACAGCCTGTACAACCCTAAAAACACTTGAGTCATAATCCCCTGTCCTCCTCCTTCCTCCTGGGAGTGGCAGCAATTCACTATCTGTGTAAGCCTGCTAGAGCAGACTACTAACTCATAGCCAAGGGACAAGCCTCCACCGCACTGTCCACCTACACTACGCCCTCTTGCTTTGGGAGGAAGGGAACAGGAAAGAATCCTGCTCTCTCCTCCACACCTGGCCCCCAGGTCTGAAAAACTCCAAATAGTCAGAGGTGGTTTTTCCCAGGCTGTTTTTCCTCTTTTTTTTTTCTTTTTTTTTTTTTAATTGGCATGCCAAAGAAGGATTTGTTCTTGCACTCCATCCCTTGTGAGGGTGCGCTGCCACGCGTTGGCTCTCTGGCGGTCTTTGGCAGCTTCTCCTTAAGGGTGATATTCCACCCATGATGCCAGACCACCGTTGGGTCTGCTCACCCATCCTTTTTCCAAAGGTTTTAAAGAGTAACTCTCCAAAGGAGGTAATATGAGGCTCTCAGTGATTTCCTTTTCATAGCTGGGGCCAAGCGCAGCTCCTGGAAAAGGACCTTTCCATTTAGAAAAGCAGGCCACCTCCTGCACTCATCTAGCTCACTGATTTAATAAATCATAGAGTGGGTAATGAATAACCATTTACCACCTTGGAATCTCCTTGTTGGCAAGTTATGGAGGAGCAAGTGTCTATCCCAAATTCTGCATTTCCCTCCCCTCTGGACTAATGGAGTATGTGCATTAGTTCATTCAGGGATATATTCCTGGTTTCCCCATTTAACCTACTTATCTTAAACTATCTTATCCTATTTGCCCCACAATTTCTAAAAAGATCCTACCCAAGGACAAGATCGTGCTTGTGAAATTTTTCTGTGTATTGGTTTAGTTTTGGCAAAGCTAGCAAGTAGTTAAAATGAGACTTATAATGGAAAGCTAGCTGCTAGCGTCTCTCCATAATACATGTCTACCTTGCAGGAGAGTTGTGAGGATTAATTAATTTGTGTTTGTTAAGCACTTTGAGATCCTAAGATCAAAGGTTCTATAGAAATGCAAATTGTTATTATAATGATGAATTCTTTATATGAGCTCATATGTTTTGCCTTAGAGGCACAGTCTCACCCTGAGTTGCGTAGTTATACACGTAAATCTTCAAACATTATGATGAAAATACACCTCTGAGGGCCTGATCCTTCCTTTTTCTCTAATGTTTCATGCACAGAGATCCCCTTGACTTCAGTCAGGTCCCATCCATGGGACAATTGTGGGATACAATGCTTTTAGGAAGTTAGAAGGCTATTGTGTGTCTTCAGCCTTGGCGTTGAGACACATAACTTTCGGTCTCACTCCATAAAGCCACCACTGCTGCCAGCAGGTATGTCCATCTTGTTAATGAAAGGACTGAGTAGATGACAAAATTCGGATCTGAATTTTGAGCCTCCCAAAGCTCAGGTTTTCAGAGATTTATTTAACCTGATAGTAAAGAAGGGAAATAAAAGCCTAGCTCAGCTGCAATGTGCTGCTGTGTCTAATGGATCTCATCTGCATGGCCCAATGTCATTCCTGAAACACAAGATGTTCCTGTTTGGCCCTTCCCCCTATGTGCTTTTGCAAGCAGATGAGGAATAAAGTTTTTCAGGCACTCACTGCACAGGTTGCCAGAAGACAGCAGGGAGCAAAGCCACAGCTGCACAAGCCTGGCAGTCCCACGTCCCCCTCCCAACAAGAGCTCTCTGCTTTCCTTCCCCTTTGTACGTGATCAGAAAACCACACTGTCTGACCCCCATCTGTGAGGATGCTTGTCTGTCTTGCTCAATGTCCTGGTGTGAACAGGAGCCACACAACACATGGGAATTGGGTTCTTGAGAGAAGTAGTCACCCACCTTCCATCACAGCATCCCTCTATGCTTTCCTTGCCATGTCCCTGGCACACAGACACGTCTACTCACACCTTTAATGGACTGGGTCAGAGAAACATCACAAGCTTTGCTTGCATCACTTTGCTTGCATCACTTTGCTTGCATGGGCTTTCCTGAATGCAGAATGCAGAGCCAGAAATACCAGTTGGAAAGGAGGTCTCCTGTCCAACTTCATACTCAAAACAAGACTATCACTAGGCACCAGATCAAGTTTTCTGTGGATTTTTCTATCTTAAGCTTCAAAATCTCCGCAGATGGACACCCCATCTCTGTCTCAGGGCTGCACTCACTCCTGCAGAAGTTACTTTTGATGTCCACCATGAACCTCCAGTGCCACAGTTTATGGACATTGCTCCTCTCTATAGAATCTGGCAATTCTGAGGAGAGTTTTGCACCACCTTGGTACCTACCCTTCATCCAGTCTCCTCTTAAACTGCACTTTACCAGATTAAACTAATCATAAAAGAAACTGCAATCATAATCCAAAATGTGAGGATTTCATCTGTGAGGTGTTGCTTCACGCCTGTTTGCAGTGGGTATTGTAGGTGAGATTGCAACTCTTACATCTCCCTGAAGATGAATGAGAAGAAACCAGCACACTATCTCCTCAAAGTCTTTTACCATTTGTTATGTAATCTCAAAAGCTTTTTGTTGCATGAAAGCCTTTAAGCCTTTCCAGGGGCAGAAGCTATGATCCAGATGTTGTACTATTCCCTTCCCCTGAAGCTCTCAGTTAGTCTGGGAAGCCATCTGCTACATGATATATACCTAGTATTAGCACAGAGGAGAATGAACAGTTGCCACATTTAACATATCCAGAATTTACAGGCTTCTAAATTTTACACTTCTTTCTTTTTTCCTCCAAATGTTCTGGACCCTGACAAAGATGTGATGCGCTATCCAATATATTCACTTCTACCCTTCACATCTTCAATTCCTCCTACTGGAGGTGGTAACCGAAGTCTGATGTTGCTGTAAACCCCAGGAAACCATGATGACTTCTGATGAGTTTCTTATATTTTGCATTACTATAATAGAAAAACATGTTCTACGTGTTCCTGTCACTTGTCTACCTGAAGACAAGTAAAAGTTGGAGGAAGGCTGTGGTGAAAACTGGGATACTAAGCTTTCCAGCTCTCCTTACTTTTACTGCAAAGCGTTGGTGTAATCAAAGCTCTGCCCTGGGACATACATTAACCAGAAGACAAACCTTTGTGAGCAAATGTTGTATGTGCAACAAGCACACGCAAAGTCGTGCAGGGCTGGGTTCTGCTCACCAACACATGCCACTTGCCTCCTCACGTCATGCACTGAACTTACCACCAGCCACTGTGAAGTTTGCTGGGGCAGTCTGTAACCTCACTGTGTTTGCACAACACCTGAAAATCTGATCCATGTGAGAGATTGTAGGATTTCAATCTGCAAAATGTTAATTTCTGCAAATTGTGGCATATTTCAGGTCCTGCTGCTGCTCTCCTTGTCAAACAGCAGTCTCCTCTCTGAGTGGCCACTGAAGTGTGTGCCAAACAAGATGCATACAGGAGTCAGATCCAGCACCAACATCATCAGTAGTTATAATTTGATGTGACAATACACTTACAAGCATCAAATGTTCCCTCACTCAAAACCTGAAACCTACTCAAATTCTCAGGCTGCTTCTGGAGTAAATCAAGGTCTTGCCTGCAGTGGGCTCAGAGGCTGGCTGTGCATTATGTGTGACAGCAACGTTGTGCACAGCAGATGCCCCTTGGTCACTCCGTCTTCACCACAGCAGAAGACAGTCCTCTATATGAGGGAAAGAGAGATGTGGTCTACAGTCTGAACACCTCACTGCTGTTCTAGTAAAACTGGCTATTGCCTCCCCAGCATTCTGCTGGTGGCACACACAGAGTCAGTCTGTCACTTCCATGGTTTCCTCTCCATTGATCCCAAAGTACAGGCTGACCTCTACTTTTCAAGCCAATGCTCAAGAGTTTGCAAGATCTCTTCTCACTCCTCCTGACTGTCAGAGAATTTTAACATTGCCTTCATTGAGAGCAAGATGAGATGAAGATGATTTTTCTATTAAGATACAGAGTATTTAAAACCTCCATTATACTATTATATATTGCCTACAGAATCCATATATCAAATATAGCAAATGCTAGAGACAAAATGATCTGGCTCACCTCTGGTGGGTGCTGAGCTCATACAGAGGATGATGATATCAAAACACCTTGCTGTATCAAGTATATTTAACAATGTGCATATGAAAGCACTGACTTTATTTGAATCTCTTTGGTTTTTTTATACTCAAATCTGAAGGACTGGAAAAGCCTCAAACGCAAAAGTGGTGCTGTAATGTCAGAGCTATGTGCTTCACCTCATGGCATGCATCTGTAAATGACTCATTTTGAACATACTGGGGCTACTTTCTCCTAAAAAAGGCAAGTTAGAAAACACAACTGTAAGCATTTCTGCAGTTGAGATCTAAAGCAAAGCTTTACAGTCAGTTCACAGGGTATTTGGTCACTCCACAAGGTTTTTGGTCACTTCATCTCCTTTAGTTTTGTCACTGTGAGAAGCTTTTTTAGTTTATTGCTCTGACTCAAACACATGCAACATTACATTTGTAGCACTGAGTGGCCAGAAACTGCACTATTCAAACACCTAGAAGTTGTGTAATAAGAGGGGTAAAATGTATCCTGGAAATATATTGCTATCTCTATTTTATTTTTTTTTTTACTGGCGGGGACAATTTATGCCTTTTTTTCCCTGTGCAATGGACAAGAAACTGAAAGGGAGTGAGGAGCTGCTGCCCCAAAAGAGACGGAGGTAGCCCCATAGGAATCCACCACATCTGCACTCTGCAGCCTGCAGAGGATCTCCACATCATACAGGTCCACAGCTTGGCACACACCAGTTTGGATTTTACTCTCCACAACCCTGGGTAAATCACTAAATCTCTCTCTGTGCCACTTTATCATCTGTGAAGTGGAGGGACTATTTACTTAGCTTCAAGAGCTGTCACAAGGCTTAATTTCTTACTAAGTGCAAAGCCCCTGGATAGACTCAGAAGGAAAGAAAGCAGTTGAGAAATGCCAGGCATCATCTCAAGGTTTCCTCCAGCTGCTGTGATGGTGTTGACTGGGGAGCCTGTCCCTGCCCCACTGGGCAGCTCTCACCACCTGGTTGTTGGCTGCTGGAACCTGGGGCTTGGCTCCAGGTCCTTCCAAATTCAGGGGTCTGCAAGACCCAGGAGACCCATCACTCAGCAGGAGCAAGGATCACTGGGGTTGCTGCTGCTGCTGCAAGATATAGGAGACACTGGCAGCTACTGGGCAGCCAGACAGTCCTCAACGTCCCCTGTTCCTCCACAGCAGCAAAGGACCAACTTGGAAAGAAAGCAAGGAAGGAAAACATCAGGAAGATGTGGCCACAGTCTCCTGCCAACAAATGCTTTTCCAGTGCCCTCTTCTGGAAAACATTTTTTGGCCCATGCAACTGCTTCATGTAAGGCTCTCAAGGAGCCTCCAGAGACAAAACTGGGAGAAGGATAAAACATTTTGGTAATCCCATCCTTTTAAGGAGCTGATATAACATCACTATTAATCACACGCAAAAAGCTAACAAATGTGTCAGTTCCTCAGATAATTGCACCCCGTGGTTGTTCTTGCTGCCTCTTTCCCTCAGAGCAGACCAACCTTCACTCTTTAGGCTCAGGCATGGCTCCACATTGTCTCACATCCCTATCTGAGCAGTGCCTTCTCATGAGCAGCTGTCCCCCTGCCATAGTTGAGGTCAGTCAACCCTGACCCTGGTGGTTATGGAGCCACAGGCTCTCTACTCTAGCCCCAGCCAGAAGGTAGAAGGCAAAGGGGGAACAACAGCTGGTACCAAGGATGTGGGGGAGCGCTGGAGCTGCACAATGGCCACTGTCCCCATCCCAGCCTCAACCCTCGCTTTTCTAGCAGCTCAGTGAGCAGCTGGCTCCCGCAGTGGTGGCTCAGCTCTTCGCTTCCCTCTCCGGACACTCTTCCCACACCTAAATTGCATCCGCTGCCCCTGAAGTCAAATCTAGAGGCTTGCAAACCCTGTTATTTAACCCATTAACTGTCAGAGGGGGTGCTGTGAAACTCCTCTTGGTTTCTGATGAGTTATCTCAGCACAGGCAATGCTCATGCAGTGACAGGAATTGCTGTCAGAGAAGGCAGTGCCCTGGGGACCAGCTGTTGTGGATGCCACATGCTGGGATGGTTTTCCCCACTGCCTGCTTGCTGTTGTTCAGAAAACCTTCCCCAATTCTCGCCTGTGTGTGTGGCCACATACACACACGATAACTGTATTTTTAAAAACCTCTTAGGAGCTTTTGTTCCTTCTTTCATTTAACTATTTTAACCAAAGCCAGCTCTGTCCCAAGACGTGTCTTTTGGCTGTGGCCCAGCTTGCCTTTTGTTTCTTATCTGCTTGATCTTGGTGTTTTCCTTTATTTCACTCCTTCAAGGGATTCTTGTGCAGCCTCAGCCTCGGCCTCCCCCTCCTACCAATCAGCTCCAGCCTGGCCTGGTGGGGGAGGCAAGGACATCTCATTCATTATCTGTTTCTGCCTGAAACACGGTGGGTTTTGCAGCTGTGCTTGGTGGGAGAGGTGGGAGGACGGGACCTCTGACGGTGGTGAGCACAGCTTTTTCGGTACCTCCGTGAGAAGATCCCGCACCCCGCAGGAGCCAGCATTTCCTATCACCTTTCTCCACGCAGGGCCGGGAGTTTTCCCCATGGTGCAGTGCCCACCTGCCAGCTCTGCAGGAGGGGCAGGGGCTGGCCAAATGTCTTTGCCTTCGGAAAGCCGTTGGCTCTTAAATTAAATAGCCGCCTGTGATTTGGGGGTGAGGAGCAGGAGCACCCTGAGCTCCATCCTGCAGCACGGGCCACGGAAAAGTTTCCTGCCTTTCTTACAAATGCCCCAGCACCGGCAGGGTGTAAAAATCAGCTCTTTTCAGCGTGGCACGGGCAACCCCATCCTTCACAGCTCCCATGTACACCACCAGGACAGGGACTCAGTCTGTGTGGGGTTGTGTCTACCGTGGAGTAAGACTGGAACTTTTTTAAGAGAAGGGCAGAAAGCGCCTGTCTCAATAAGGGCTGAAAGTGCAGTTTGTTCCTGAGCTAAACCAGAAACGGGTTAAAAGAAGTGTGAAATTTCTATCTGCTTACAGCTTCCCCCGAAGTTCTTTTTTTAAACCAAGCCAAAGTGCAGGGAGACAAAATAACCCTACAGGGGAAACAGGTATCAGTGTCAAAGCGAAAACAAAGGGAAAAACGATGGTCCGTGTTTTGGCTACCAGCCTCGGCGGGCCCGGGCGGACGGAGGCAGGGACAGCACCGCCGCGGGAAGCAGCCAGCGCCGGCACGGGAACCCGAGGGGCTGCGAGAGCCGCGCAGACGAGATGGCTTGGGAGGGGGACACGAACGCTTACAGAGTGTCACCCCCCTGACCCTGCCGGGGTGACACTCCGGGTCTCCCCCGCCGCAGCGTTTCCTTCCTCCGGCCCCTCGCCGAAAGCACCGCTGGAGGCCGGAGCCCTCCGGCCTCTGCAGCCGTTTCCAGGTCAGGCAGGACGCGCAGAGGTGCGGCGGCGGGGGCCGGGGCGGCGAGGCCCGTACACCTGCCGGCAGCGGGCTGGGCCGGGCTGGTGCTCGGCACTCGGCAGCACCGCGTGCGGATCCCGCGGGGAAAGGCAGCGAAGAGCGGAGGGCGGGGGCGGCCAGCGGGGAGCGGCGCCGCAGGGCAGCGGCTGCTGAGGCCGGACGAGCTCAGCGCACGGCACGAGCTGGGGGGCGGGGCGTGGCGGGGGCGTGGCGTGCCCCGCGCGTGTTCGCCGCCGACGTCACAATAGCGGCTGGCCAGAGTCCCTACCCGGTCCCAGCCGATCGGGGCTGGTTTGAGCTGGTGCGTTGCCATAGCGACGCCGGCTGCCCTATATATAGGAGCGCCGCGGCGCTGGCGGAGCTTTGTCAGCCTCGGCGCCCCGCTCGTCCCACCGGCCCCGCTCCTCCTCAGGCGGCAGGGCGCCTCCCGCCCAGCGCCTCGCACCGCGCCCGGCTCGCAGGAGGAGGAGGCGGCGGCTCGGAACGAGGGAACCGGCCGCCCAGGCTTGACATCAGGTCCCGGCACCGCTGCCTAGGGCGAGGTGAGGCGAGGCGAGCGGCGGCGGCGGGGAGCGCCGGCCGGGCGGCGGAGGGGAGCGGGCGGAAGGGGCCAGGGCG
>WTSP01007312.1:60526-78550 GCA_025331215.1 Actenoides lindsayi | reverse complement strand
ATGATTCATATGACTAATGGCAAGGACAACAAAATTTCCAATACAACCGCTTACTGGTTGTGTTATACTTCTAATGTACTATCTAAACTGCTGGAAGTTGGTTTAAAAAAAGAAATCACAGCCAAATGACAGAACACTCTTATTGCTAAAATAATTTCTACTTCCACTGTGCAAGGCTAAAAATGACAGAATCTTCGCCAGAACCTGCCTCCCACCCCCCAGTCCCTCTTATCTCCAAACCAAGAAAGACAAGGTTTATCTTTTGCACAGAGTCTAGACTTTGTCAGTTCAGTTCAAAGAGCAAAAACTTCAGAAAAGCATGAAACTGGCAGATAACAGAAAGCTGGAATGGAAACTGCTTTGTATTCCTCCCCCTTCAACATGAACAGCTACACAGTTAACACACAGATTGCACATCCTAGCTAGTTCTTGTTGATTTTTCAAGGCATTGCAGCAACTACTTCAGAGTTCACTTCTAGTACCAAATGCTTTGCAGCTTACAGCTCCATGTAATCAGATTCATCCGAAGAAGAAAATAACTACATCAGTCTGAAAAAAACCCAGTGCCATCTTGGCATGATTTGGCCATCCTAATGATGGACTCATTCCAGTAAAGATGTCAGAAATCAAATCCAAAATCCCACCCAAGAGACCCAAATCATCAGTGATTAGGCCACAGCCAAAGTATCACAAACTCTCCTTGTGCAGATAGGGATACCCAGAAGGCAGCAGAAGCTTTTGACAGTAAGACAGGATTTCATGGATCACACAAGTTAAGTTGGAATTTACCACACAAAGCAAAAGTACTCTTTATTAATGCTTCCCTTATACAAAGGAAGAAATCATTTGCACAAACACACAAAAATCATGTAGCTAGTGGTTTTAAAGGTCTGCAAAACTATCAGTACTGAGAGGCAGGGTTAATTGTGTGGTGTAGAAATATTTGAAGCATAGGGATGAAGAAAAGGAAAGAGGGATGCCTCACCAAAACAGCTAGTTTTGTCGGCATGCTGTTTAACTACCCTAACAGACAGGGATAAGTCCAACCTGATTTTTCTAGAGCTGATTACAACCCATCTGAGGTCCAGAGCTGTAGAGCTGTTTCATTTCTGTGGCATGCATGGACATGGGCGGTTACACCTGCTGAGATCACACAATTCCCAATCTAAAGCTGGACCACCTCCTCCAGTTCAGAGCACAGGAGAAAAAATTATTTTGCAGCAGTGTACAGAAAGATGCTGAAGTCATCACAACCATGGTCAATTTCCACCACAAGCTCCGGGTGATCCATTTGTTACATCTTGTCTTTCTACTACACTGGGTTTGGTTTGGAGCTTTTTTTGCTTTCATTTATTTTGACTGTGCAACAGAAGCAAAGTACAGATGCACCCTGCAATTACATATATTTACACCTAGTGGTGTGAGAGGAAAAAGAGGAGAGATTGCCACTCATGTTAAAACCATGTACCCGTTCCTTCACCTCATTGCTGCACAATCCTGGAGGCTATGAGCCTATGTACAGCAAACCCCCAAGCCCCACATATGATCTGCAGAAGGGCATGTGTGCACCAACAGCAACGCAAGGGAAAGTCTCAAGGCATTCTCAGCATCTTCCCTAAACTGCATTTTATCCAACTGGGCTTCAGACTACAACAAGAAGTAAAAACATCTAAATTACCTTTGCCTGTGTTCATTTCCTGTTTTAGCAAAAATAGTTTTCTGACACAAATTATAAACATGCAGGGAAAGACTCTAGCACTTGCAATGAAGTAGATATTCATGAAGTTGTTGAGCTTCTCTAACAAACCACCGAGAGTTTTACCCTATTCAGAAAATACTTAGAAATCCAATCCACAAAGCTTTTGAGAACTCCCCTAAATCGTGTGTCTGTAATCTCTGGCTCTGTTGTAACTTAGACAAGAAGGAAAATCCAGCTCCACCTTATCCTTCTGGCCACATGCAAAAGGATCGCTTTACTGTCTCAAGGCGGCTGCCCAGATTTAATCATGCCATTTTAATTTTCCTCACTTTCAAGGAAACGGAGCTTATTATTTCAGTTGTGTACGCCTCTTATTAAACTAAACCAATAACTCCTGCCCAACGTCATCCTGGCGTTAAGGACAGGGGGAGCTTTAACATGCACAGTAGTTTGAAGGGAAATCTAAAAATAGAGCACATTTTGCCAGCTCATTAAGTAGCTCCAGGATCAAGTGATGGTGACATCTCAATTGATTTCAAAGGAACCGTCGGTATCACAGACACGCAGTCCTGGCACTGCACCAGAACGAACAACTGCCCCCGGAGTCCTTACTCAGGCACAGCTCCAGCATGACCAGGCCCTTAATTAGGCGAGATGAGGAGCAGGATTATGAGAGTCTGCATTGTTTAACCACAAACAGCTTGGCAATCGTCACCAATCTACAAAAACAAGGCGGCACACAGAGGATGATACAATTTAATAAGCAAACTGTTTTACTGCTGCCGTGGTGGAGCTCCTAAGCTGCTGCCTTTCCCAGCAGTGAGCCCATCCGACTCCCCATGGCACAGCCTACCAGCTCTCTCTGCTGAGGAGTGCAAGCAGCATATAGACAAGTTTAACCTGATCATTACAGAGACAAACAGTGAGAACGGCAGCACACCAAGTTAAGCCTTACCTGCACTGGCAAAGTCCACCAGCAAGTCCTTCTTTGAAACAGTGATGTGAAAGAGGAATGGCCATGCCCCAGCAACCCTGAACAAGCTCCATGGAGTAATTCCTCACCTTCTTCAGTCCTGGCACAGCCAGCACAGCGTTTCCTTAAGCAGCACTAACCCAAACATATCAAACCTGAAAAAAGCCAACATCGCTGTCTGTAGGGCTGCCAGCAGGATGAACCCAGTCTCCAAGAGGAGTCAGCACCAGACCCCTCAGAGAAAGGTGCAAAAGCCTGATGAAAACCTGTCTTTACCTGGTCCCTGATCAGTCTTTCTTCCGAGTTTCTCCTCAAGACTAGATGATGCCTTAAAGGCTTTAACTTTTCAAAAAGTTTTGGGGATTTTCTTCCAAGATCTATTATAATTCTAGTTGTTCCAGTTATTTGTGCAATTATTTATTGCTTTATAGGGCACAGCATGCTTTAAGCCTTAAATGCATCTCATAGGCAGGGAGCTCCACAGGCCCCTTTACCTTGCATAGAAAGTAAAATGCCTTCACTTTTAAATTAGCTCTTTTTCAATTTAATTGAATCCATCTTTCAGATAAATTACAAACTGCAGCACTATAATTTACCAGAATTAACACTGCAAAGGATGCAGAAGACGTGTTTTTTCTAGTGTTTGCCAGTGTTGAGTTTTCCACGGGTTCCTGCTCTGTTTTAAGGCATGCACAAAGCTGCCCAAATGCTGGAAAGAGCCAAACGAGACAGAACACTCCACATCAGGAGCTGGAGCACCCAAGGGCACCTTTTCAAAACACAGTACCTCCCGACACACAGGGATGTCCTTTAGCTGAACTGTGGGGCTCACAGCAAGTGCAAATTAAACCCATATTTAATCAGTTTTGATGCAGGCTATAGGACTCTCCTCTTTCAAAGGGCATCGCACTGCTGCTCCCTTCTTTCATGGCACAAATGCAAAGACCCAAACAGAGCCAGGGATAGAGGAAAAGAAGAGGAATGTCACCTCCACATCAGCACTAATTCAGTGCCTTAACTGGCATCTGAGAAAAAGCTGGTGCCAAGCTTTCTTCCCTAGCAGGTCTGCAGGTTGGCCAGGGCAGGCTCCACCAGCAAGGCTCCAGGAGGGCTCAGATTTGAACTATATTTAGCATCACTGGTGAAACACAGTACCAGCTGCTTTCCCCAGCAGCTCATCTGGGAATTACCCATGCTGGTTCCACTGGGTACAGCCACTGCTTCCTCCTGCCCAGGCAAAGGGGATGGGAACCTGAGCCTCCATTACCTAATTATAAAGAAAGTGTTGGAAAACTCCCAGTTTATGCGCAGCATGAGATCAGGAAATCTGATAAAAAGTCAAGAACTGGAGCTGCCCTATTTTCTGAATAGGTGGAAATGACAAATAAACAAAAGAAAAGCCTTTAAAGTGGTCTCTAAGAATGTCTGGTCTGTCAATCTACCAAATGCCGGTACTCAAAAGTCACCCGAGCCTTCACTACAATTCAGTGGCTGCTAGAAAGGGCATTACTGTCAGCTTCAGGAGGTACAAAATCCCAATCGTTACTTTTATTGCTCTTTACCAAGTCTATAGAGTAGTCACAGAATAACCTGCACAGGAAACGTGAGCTGGTATTCACCAGCACAAAGTCATCAGCAATATCTCCCCACGCACCCTCAGTGAACAGACTGGAAACACACCATGGCAGAGCTGAGCTGCTCTCATTTTCCAGTTATTTTGTACAAGACACTCCAAACCCTTCTTCAACATGTTTGATACCAGGAGCTTCAATGTGCAAACCATGACCCAGAGGATGCCAGCAGGTTCTCAGTGTAGCAGGATCCCAGCTGTGCTGGCTCCCAAGACTCATTAGTCCAATGTTATAATACAGCCTGGGCTGCAGTTAAGCAAAGCAGATTTCATTTTCAGGTGCTAAAATTAATAATAATATTTTGAAGGGAAAACATTTGAAAAAATATAATTTGAAATATGAAGAAATGCAGGAAATTACTAATGCAGCTAAGTTCTCCAAGAAACAGCACAGACAACACATGTCTTGGAAATGGTAAGATGCTCCCAGCTAAACAGTTCCCAGACCTTGTGGACCAGCTACTCTTCTGCAACATATTGTGATTTTCATTAGAAACAGCTCCTAAGCTAAAGGAAATCAAATGCATACATTTCTGAAACGGTGCACAAACAGATCACTGATGTTTTCCTTTTTATGCTTTATCCCTTTTCCCCCTCCCAACATCAAAAAGCATGAAACGTTTGCATGCAGTTTAACTCGTTGCCCACGAGATGTCTCCATGTGCTGCAGGGAGGTCCCAGAAGATTGGTCCGGGTAAACAGAGGAGACAAACATGGAACTCAAGTTGTGTGAAAGGTGGTCCAGCTCCTCTTTTATTTTCTTTAATAAGCACTCAGTCCATGGTTTAGCACAAATCCAGAGCCTATGCATCATGACAAACAATAAATTGCTTCTGGGTTTGTTTCTTTGGGTTGTTTTTTTTTTAATTGTTTGTTTGATTTTTTTAAGGACAACCTTTTAACTCATGGTAAGGGACAAAGCAAGCAATAAACAGTCCTCAAAATAAACAACTCTCTTCGTTCTAAGCAAGACCTTCCTAATACCGATGTCAACCCACAGCTGCAGAGAGTGTTCCCATGACACAGCTGGTGGAGAGCTCCAGATTTCAGCTCGAAACCCACGTTTTTATATCATCCTAAGTACACATGAGGATATGGAGTATGTAAGCATTAAGTGTCTTTCATACCTGAATCAAGGATCTTTATACATTATATAGGCTGCATTTATTCAAATGCAGCACATCTCCTATGAGTTTTGACTGAGCTCAAACAAGACTGGACTGTGTATACACTCAAGAATTTGCAGATAAACACACTGCAGATGTGATGATACGACATTCACACTAGCTCTCAAATCCTACAGCCTTTATCAGCCTTCTGCTAATATATGTGAACCGCATGGCTGTGACAGCATCTCTCTTGTTCCAGTGCCACGAGGGGGTTATTTTTAGCTTGTTAAAGGCAGTTCATCTCCTTCAAAACCGGGCAGTTATCCAAACAGCCAAAGGAGAGACAGGCTGTACTGTATCTGTTGCTTTATGGGAAAAACCCTCATTCACAAAAACAAAGACCATGCAGAACCTGTACTGTAGATAAACTTGTGTTTCTATTACTGTGCTGACTTGGCTTTCAAGCATATCACACAGGAAGAATGAAAACTGTAACTCTAGGCATTGTCTACAGTGGTATTTATGGTTAAGTCAAAAAGGTTATCTCCCACCAGCCCAAGCAACAGGAGATATTTCAGTTTGAGGGGCGCATCCACAGGGTCTACAGGGAACCCTTCAGAATAGTGGCCTCTGCATGAAACAGTTTTCTCAGGGCTTGTGTTTAACACAGAGGCAGTAGAAAGTGGCCCAGAAGGGATGGGAGACAAGTACAGGAAGGGATTCAACTGCTGCCCAGGAACTCCTTCCTGACCTGAAGAACACATACACATTAATGTCTCCTTGACAGGTTAATTTTAGAACCTGTGAAAAATAGTAGTTCAATGGCACTGTCCCCCTGGGGGCCTTTCACCACTCTTCCTCCTCCTGAAACTCATGTGATGTGTGCCCACGCCTTCTCCAAGCCATAGCCGGTGCTGCGACACCACCATCAACCCATCATTGAACATCCCCCCAGCAATAAAAGAAACTGCAATTTCTTATTTTAATGTGATACATCTTCTGGAAACAACACAGGAAGAACATCCACATTGGGCAAACAAGATTCAGTCCCCAAACATTCTGTCATTACCTGTGTCCCAAATTCCTACCTACATTTACTCTAAAAATTTGCATTTGGAGTCACTATAGGACCCAGTGTGTCTGCTCAGCTACAGTGTGAGTGAAGGGCACTGCAAGGGCACAGACCCATGGATATGCTGGACAAAGCTGTATCGCAGAAAGGCACAGTGCTGCCACTTTCAACAAACACAGCATTTACAGCCAAACAGCAGCTCGAAGCCATGCTAAGCTGCAGCTGGACCCTGTCCTTGCCTGCCCCTTCCAAGGGCAATCTGGCATGAGGCAGGACCTGTAAGCATTGCTAGCCCTCACTGTGAAGGGGAAAGGTGTTATTAAGCCTTCTGCAGGACAAGGGCTGGCCACAAAAAAGCGCCTCACACTAGACTCTTCTTCTTCTTCCCCACATCACTAAGTAAAGCATTTCATGACAAAGCAGATTTTTGCCAGCAAAATCTCTTTCTTGTTTTTTTCCAGACAACCAGGAGTGCAGGAGTGTGAGCAGTTGTGTTTCAGCAGCCTCTTTTGAAACTGCAGTGCCCTAATGGGAACGAACGCTCAAGTCCTCCAAGTAATGAGAGTCCCACCCCACGCCCTGCACACATTTAGTTGTGGAGTTATGCTTCCTGCTCCTTCTCAATGCTAACGCCTTCTCTGAAATTCTCTTCTAGTGTTTCCAGAAGAACTTTTGACCCCAAGAGTGTTTTTAAACTTACGGCATTGTTATCCTCTTCCTCACTATGCCTGTACGGCTACAAGTAATTAAGTATGGATTCCCCAGGAAGACAGAAAGGCTCATGACAGAAAATAACTAAGCAGAACTATGGCTCAGATGAAAAATATGAATGGGGAGTGAGGGGGTGGTTAAAGAAATGCATTTCTTCATATTCACAAAACAGGTTTATTTATCCACTTTCAGCTGCATGTCTCTCAAAAAACACAAGTGGGTTTTGGCAGGGATAAGGAAACCTGGCTCATACAAGAAACCTTTAACCAGAGATACTGTGTTTCTGTTACTTTGTAGGACGATCAAGACCTTGCTGGGTCACGGCTGTCTTTGCATGAAATGCGTTCACAGCTCACGTGAAGTTACAAATCAAGCACTTCAAGTCAATGCAAGATGATTAAACATGAGCAAAAGGGGCTTGCCACCCCACAGCACAGAGTCACACAGTCAGGGAGGCTGCCAGAGCCTGGGTCCCCAGAACTTGCCTGGGCATGGGGAGGCAAATTGCCTCCCTTTCCAGCTACACCTGAACAGGTTAGGGATATCAATGCCCTCCTATCCCAAATAAGATATTTCTCTTTAGTACAATTCTACTCTGCATGGAACAGAACTCAGCTCAGGGTCCTGCCTCCAGCATCATGAGTGACAGATACCCACAGGAGAGCACAAAATTAAGTTCAGAGGAATGGTCCCCAGCTTTCCCTCCCTGCATGCAGCAACTACAGATCCAAACCTCCCAAGACAGACACCCTCTTCTTGTATTTAGTAACTTCTTGGAATTTCAAGCCCTTAATACGAAGATGGTCACTGAAGTTGAACACTTGAAAAGTACTCAGATCATCATATATTGAACAACATAGCACTACCAGAAACAAAGGCAAAAAGCTTTCGGAGCAACTAAGAGTGGCACGTGCCCCTGTCTGGTGATGCAAAATGCCCCAAATTCATTAGACACTTGGCAAATTCTTGACAGATCTGCTTTCTCTTTAGAGTTTGTTTCCCAGTTTACTCCACCAGCCAGCAATACAGTGACAGGTTCAATTTCAAGCAACACAAATACTAGGAGAAGTGAATTAGAACTAAAAATAAATCGTCAAAGGCAAATACTATCATATCATCCTATTTCACTTGGACATAAATAATGACATTTTAAAATAGCAATGTCAACTGCTCAAGGCCAAACATGGATTGTGGGGGGAAGTTTAAAAACCCCAAAGTGCCTCAGGACAATTTAGCACAACGTGACTCTCCGGATGGGTATTGTGTATCTGAAGTTATGGAACATTTTGGCCAAACTAGATCTTTAAAAAATGCACTTTAAAGATAATAACGTAATCCATTTTCTGCCTGACAGAAGTTTTATTAAAGTTAGAACTTCAAGGGAAATTTCATGTTAAATAGGACTTTTACATGAGAAAACTGTAAAAACAGAGCTTTGATTAAATTGTATTATGAGTTTTTGATCAATGAAACACAAGTGGACTTTCAAGTAAGACAAGTGATATTTCTTTTAAATTACAGTTTTTGAGTGTCACTAAACTCTTCTGCTGTGTCCTGGGGAAGCTAACTAGTTCAAATTCTATTTCCCTGGCTAGAATCACTGGAGTGGAACTTCAGAGTTTTAAAGAACTTGCACACAGGGAAAAAATTTTAACATCCAACCTCACGAATATTTATTTGTAAGCCAGATTGGAAGGGACCTCTGGGGGTCCCTGGTCCAGCCACCATCTCAAAGCAGAATCAACTTAGACCAGGTTGCTCAGGGTCTGGTTCATCTAAGTTCTAAATAACTACAAGGATGAAGATGTGAAGACATACCTTAGTTCCAAGTGATTATTTTTATTGCCTCACTCAGTCTTTAAGCAATCAGGTGCTAAGGCATTAACAGCAAGTCCATCAGGTCTATAAATTATGGTTCTGAATACTCAGCACTGAACTATATGCACAGAGAAGTTAATGAAACAAGCCTGAGACAATCCTAAGGGATCCTGCAAGTTTTGTAGCATCTTCCACAGTTGCTCAAGAATTAGATCTACACAGAAAAGGGACAAGCCTCAGCTGACGATAAATCACTCTGACTTACTTGTTGTTACCTAAGCACCCAGTACCTCACAGCATTCTCTACAAAGCCCTGCACAGTAAACAAGACAAGTCATCAACCTCCTGTTGGAGGTGATAAACTGGTGGTGAGAAAGGTAACTCCTGGCCAGAGCTGGGTTGAGAATGGGTTTCAAGCCCAAGAGGTCTGATGCTTAAACTAAGACCATAATCTCAATTACCTGGTCCGGACCTTGAGTACCACCCACGCTGGCAGTCTAAACCAATTACACTTGCACTGATTAAAAATGGTCTGGCTTAGTTTCTTCTTTCATCACCAGACACACTGTTACTCCTTATCTACAGTATAAATATAATGGAATATATATGAGAAAAAGAAAAGACATGTGAGTATCATCAAAAGAGTGTGAGAAGCAAGGACCAGTAATTTCCAAAGCAATTTTGCAATCATCCATACGACTATACGTACACACATATATATATATATATGTATATTTTAAAGACAAACTCATGTGATGCTTCATGTTACTGACCTTGAAATCAGCTTCAAAGCTTTGCTATTAAAAATGTCCCCTACCTTGTCAGGTAGAAAAAAAGACACTTGAGAAGTTTATCTTTTCCATACATTTACTTTCCTACATACCTGCCTGGTGGCATGCAGGATTTGCACAGCCCAGTTCAGCTCTCCTGGTAGGCTTCCCTGATCTGATCAGGATGGATCAGGCTGCAGGTAGAGCCAAGGGGTCTACATTGTACAGATTGCCCATTCTGGGCTGCAGAAAGCCCTATCTGCACTCCCAAGGCCAAGAGAGCAATTACAAGGGAATGCAAAGGTATCCTGTGCTTTGTACTAGTAGCAGAAGGATTTCATGTGCAGCTCAAGCAAAATAGAGAAGAGGTCCTGACAGTCACCAAAAACTTACTACATCCCTTTAAAATACATCCCCTCCAACAGAAAAAATAAAATAGAAACAGAGAAAAGAAGAAAAAAATATTTCAAGGCTATTCTTCTAATGTGTTTGCTGTGCTCAGATTTCTGTGATTTCCACTCCATCCCTCAACGATACATTACAAAAGCACAGAGCTATTGACATTGGGGGTGAGATAGGCAGGCAAATCAAACTGCCTCTGGTTTAGGCTACCACCAGTGCCAGCTGCAGCAGCACTGGGACAAACACTGGGGCAGGCTCCAAAAACAGGTCCATGTTGAATGGCTCTGGGCAGGCTTGTGCAGCTGGGTCTTCACAGTGGTGTGCACCCCAGCTACCTCGAGATTCCCCTAGCACTATGTTAACCTGGAAAGACAAAATCTGGTAAATAAAAGCCACTGCTAAAAAACAGACAGAACCTTGCTGGGAAGTAGGAGCAAACTAAGTGACAAGTAATTCGTAGCATGTGCCAAAAGGGTCACTGGAACACTGGGAAGCTGCATCCTGAAGCCACATGTAATTGATTTTTTTGTTTAAGCATTGATCAGCCACAGCCCTGTGAAAAAATACCAGAAGTTGAAACATGATATATAGAAGAATTTGAAGTATTTTGATAGCCTAAAGAATGCTTAGGTGCCCACTCAAGTTAGCATGCAAACACTACATCATCATCAGTGTGTTAAGCATCCCAGATTTATTTGTTTCTCCCTTCCTCCCACCTAAAAGACAATGTGGCATACAGAAGAAAAGACAGCGCAGAAATAACTTCTCACAGTGAGGAGATGTGTAAGAGTGAGGACGGTTATAAGCACAGGCTCAAAAGAAAGTCAGAGATAACAAGCAGGTATGACATGAATATCAGCACCAGGTAGACTACAGCATGAGAATTGTCCTGGGGAGAGGTCTTTTGCTCAGGAAGGGGAAAGTATAGGAATACAAAATCAAAACAGATCACCAATCCAGTATCACATCTGAGGCATCCAAAAGTTTATGAGATTTACTATAACTGCTACAGAAAAAAAGGGGAGGAAAAAAAAAAAAACACGAGAAGAGAAAATTAAAAGAAGATAAAAGCTTCAAGTGCATCCACCTGCTTTCCCTCACTGGAAAATCAGCCTGCAAGCTCTTCAGAGTAGCAAACATCATTTTATTCTTTGTCTGTACAATACAACAGAGGCCCAGAACACTGATGAAATTTGAGAGAGTTGCTATGTTACAAATAAATAACAATAATCCACTTAATCTCTGCTTAATGCAGGCCTGAAGGGAATGCAAGTGAGATTATCAACTGGCAGCGTTTATTCAGCAGAACTTCAGCTACAGTTCACAGACAAAAAGTCATATCCCTCCCCCCAGAACTGTCTGTTGGCTTCAACAGAACAAATAAAGACTTGAAGGCTTGGATCATGAACCGTTAAAGAAGAGGAAAAGAAGAGCGTGTTACTGCGTAAGCACTGCGAGAGACTTTGTATTGGATCAAATATAAGCAGTGGAAGCAAGTGGAAAACAATCCAGAGAGAAAACAAAACCATGATCGCCACATAGCTTGGAGGACACAAGAGCTCCCACTTCCTGTGCTGTTGCTTCCCTGCAGCGCAGTAGCTGAGACGGCAGATGCTGTGGTAGACGCCATCCCTATTTCAGCCTGTCACCCACGTCCCATGCAAAGAAGGGCTGGGTGGGATTGCCCCGTCCTGAGGATCCACTCTGTGTCAGGCTGCAGGAGAACGTGACAGATGCGAACGGGCATCAAAGGAGAGAGTAAAAACGTCACACCAAAGCCACACTTACAGCGACCAGTTTTTCAGAAGACACATTCACTCCTTTCCCATCTTCTTCTTCTGGCTCTTCATTCTCCTTATTGTCAGTGCAAGAGCCAGAGTCTTGGACTGAGCAAGTGCTAAGCAAGTCTGGCAAACTGGTAGATGGGTACTTCAGAAAATCCTCTTCAGCAGATTCCTACCCAAGAGACAACACAGTACATTACATCGCATGCAATGAACCACCAAAGTCATGGTGAAACCTCTCCACCTCACCTGCCCAGCAAGAGCTTCCTGGTAATCCTCCTCTCGTTACACACGTCCATGTGCACAAACTTTAATGGTTCAGTTATAAAAAGCAGACCTAGTTTTTAAGTGCATATATAGTAAATACAGGCCAATACACATCTAAAACACTTATATTTCATAAATGAGAATTTAAAACAAATGCTTCCCCAGCAGCCTGCTCCTCCCCACTTCGGGTTTATTACATGTCTCTGTGAGTAGACTCAAAAGTTTATAGACCTTGTTTACTCATTTCATTGCATCCAAAATCACACTCTGTGCTCCTGCTCCCTACCTGTGGATATTGGCCTCACACATTTATCTATCTACATGCATGAGAATAATACACAGACAACCCTATTTAGGAGAACAAAATGAAAACTGACCCACTGATCTCTACCAACTGAGTCCTGATTGGTACCTTTTCCCAGGAGGCAAATGCGTATCAGCTGAAAGCAGTGGGCTAGACAGACTCTCATTTTATTGCTTTCAGAAAAAAAATTGTGTTCCAAGAGCATTCACCAGGGCCAAGCTGCAAAGGCTGCTTTCCCATACCAACAAATAATGCCCAGAGGGAGCTGCTGGGGAACACTTCACCTATTTACACCTTTTCTGAGGCTGCCTGAAAAACAGTACAGGCTGGATTCCCCACTGCTTGCATTTCTCAGTCCTCCTCCCAGGGACATGAAAACAAGCATACAGAGCATGGGCCAAAGAGATTCCCAGCCTGATCAGGAATGTGATATTTTATGCTGTATGCTTATTCATGATTATTATTTTGATGCAGTCACCACAAGAGCAAGCAAATAATTTTAAGAAGAAACTGATGCAGTCTATTGCCTTGTGTTTTGGCAGAGTCCAATTGGCTAACGGAAATACAAAATGTACCTACTTCAGGTCAAAGCATGTTGTTTCCAGAATAAACACCAGTGGGGTTAATATCAAGCTGTGAGCCTACAGAGGTCTTTAATGGACTTCACTAACTGAAACGTGAGAGAAGTTATAGGCTTTTGACTTTGAATCTGGTGGGATAGAGCCTCGTCTTGAAAAACATGAGCATAAAGCATCCTGGGAAGCCATTAAGAGCATTCAGACATTAAGACTGCAGAAGCCTGCATCAGGTTGGCTGGGGCTACCTGAAGATGAAGCCAAGAAAAAATTTAAAAATACTGACACTGTGACTTGCTGACACTTTATGCTCCACCTGGAAATGCTCACAAGGTTTACAAACCATCTCTTTGGTTCAAGATGTCCCTGTCACCATCCCAAAGTCCCTGATGGCCCCCACCTGCAGGCAGGTCCTATTTGAGACCCTGAGCACTTTTAGGAGCCAGTTGGCCACCCACCAAATGCCTGCATCAGCCTAAGTTGGGGAGCAGCAGACTGTGGTCCAGGGAGAAGAGGAAACAGGGGTGGGAACGATTTTCTTAAACAAAGGACAAAATATTGTGCACTATCCCCTCAGCCTCTCCTGAAATGAAAGCAGAACGAAGAGCCTGACTGATAAATGAGTTCCACTATCATCTCCCTGAAATTTCATGCTCCTTTATCTGCGAAAGCTCTACTCCAAGCTATTAACAAGGACAAAATAAGGAACTCAAGCCAAGAGATCATCATCAAGAGACCTCAGGCACACAGATAGGATGAGATGAGAGCTACATAAACTACACAGGCAGGAAGCAGAAAAGGCTGAGAACAGCCTGCTTTATTTAGCATGTATTTTGAGAAAATGGTTTTGGCCAAAACTTAAGTAACGTCTGCATGCATAAATACTGACTCATTTGCACACTGAATGACAGTGGCAATAAAAGCAAATCATTAAGTTGGTCTATACGCTGCTGATACACCCCAGATTTATGGCAGCTACTGATAGATTTCTCAGAGCTGTGCGTTAAATTCAGGGGAGCAAACGTGCACATTTGTTTCACTATTAACTATACGCCCTTTCAACACAGCACTTGCACAGACTCCTGTAGATGTACATTCAGGAGACCCCCAAGGAGAGGACTGTACCTTGCTAGCAACCACCAGCTGCACCAGGCCAGTGGCCGAGCGAAGGAGAGCCACAGCATCCTGGTGCGAGAGGCCCACCAGCGACTGCCCGTTGATCATGAGGAGCTCGTCACCTGCCGTCAGCCTGCCGTCCCTGCGGAAACAGAGTGGGAACATGGAGCTGCAGGGCAGTCCTTCCCCAGTGCCAGGCTCCAGTGGCACATGGTGGGACACAGAGGCATGGACAACATCCAAAGAAGTGGCTCAGAAAGGTGTCCCCAGGAAGTCATTGTTATAGCCAGAGCCATTTCACCCTCCCCTGCACCCTCAAGCCTTCTCCATTACCTGTGGGAAACAATCAGGGAGCAGCAGTGCCCCCCACCCCTGTCCCTCACCAGGGAGTAGGGCCAGGGCTGTCAGGGAGTACCCTGGGTCGCACAACCCACACTCACCCACTGCTAATCCCATCAGAAAGACCCATCTTCCAATATGGGACTTGAGGATAAAGCCCCACAAGCCATCAGGCTCCTGAGTTTACACTCCATCACCAAGCAAGGGCTTGATCTGTTTGTAGATTTGACTAGACATATTGGAAGAAACTTCACTGACCAATCACAACAACGTGTTTTTAAGCTAAAAGTGCCATATCCTCATCCCCACACAAGGGGAGGGCAAAACCCCCAGGCCTGTCTCATGAGTCTGGTTAACAGCGATGGCTATGGATGTCCCATCACTCCCATTCCCACGAGGGCACCGCTGTCGCCTCACCTGTGTGCAGAGCCGCCTTCCTCCACGTGGGTGATGATGATGCTGTGAGGGGACCGCTTCGACCCTCTGCCTCCTGTTATCTGGATTCCCAGCCCGTTCGTCCCCTTCAGGATGTGCATCTTCCATATGCGGCAACCTTCTCGCTGAGAGAAAACGTGCAGAGAGTCCTTGAATTTGGATTTGGACACAGAGGGCTGGGAGGGTACAGGAGGGAGCTGTTTAGCACCTTGCTGCCCATCATCTGTATAGCACAAGCTATACGGTTGTTTTTGCTGAGCTTTGCTGTGTTAGCTGTGGTCCAAGCGAAGGAGGCAGAAAGGAGAAGGCAGCACAGAGCAGGGTCAGCACGTAGAGGTTTCTTTGCAGGGCTGTTTGCAGCCTTTAAGAGCCACACAGACGTGCTGCTCTCAATGCCCTGATCCTTCCCGAAGCAACCCCTCAAGCCCCTTCACCAAAATTCAAGGATGAGCTGTGCAGGGCTGCAGAGGAGCAAGACATTGTTCAAGGGGGACCTTGAACATGAGGCAGAGCAGCTGCTATTGCAGCAGGGACCAGACTGACATCACACAGCAGCATTTCCCTCTTGGGAGCAGTTTCCAGGATTTGAAACGGAAGAAAGAAAGTACCAGCTTATAATTATCAGCTGCTAATCAAGTATTTCTTATTGGACAGTTGTTGTACAGACTGTAAATAATAAATTTACCCACCACATAGAATAACTTCTCAGTATAAGCACGGCAATAAATGATGTATAGGACACCTTTATTTTATTTTTTTTTCCTTCAAATGATTATAAATATTTATCCAAAACCAATCTCCAAAACAGCAAAAAATGGAAAACAAAAACTAGTTCCCATGAGTCCTACCAGCAGGACTGGGCACAAGGAAACACAAGTGTGGTAGGTATCGGCAGAGCAAAAAAAGGAAAGAGAAGAGGAAGCAAACAAGACACATAAGGCGACTGCCAGGACTCTCTCGGAGCGGGGAAGAACCAGGATAACAGAATTATGAGAAACCGTAGGAAGTTTCCAAGCTTGCAAGACAGCAAAATGTACAATTTGGAGGCAATTTTTAGGCCATGTGTTGTAGTCACCAGGCACCGGGTCAGCTATTTCTGACTGGGTCTGTTCTGCACACAAGTAACGTTCTCGCAGTACGCAAACACCCAAGTAGCAAAGATGATTAAAATTTCATGCCAAACCGTGAAGAGCATGTACAAATTGCTGCTTGTTTCTGAAAAGGGGAGCTGCTAAATATATCAGCAAACCCAAAGGTTGTGGCAGCAACCTGCACATTTCAGGCCAGCATTGTTTATCAGAGCCCTTATTAAGTGAAGAAAATATGTTGGTTTGTTTTTTTTTTTACCTGTCACTGGTGCCATATGCTGAAACTTTTTAATGCAATGCAAGAGGAGTTTTCAGATACAGGCACAAAGAGGTCAGTATCTACACCAGTACCTTCATCATGAAGTGAAAAATAGTAATAATAATGTTACACATCCCCTAGACCACAGGTAAGAGAAACAGGAAAAACAGACCAGGTGTCTTAAAAGGTAACCCAAAAGTTTGAGCCTGAAAACATATACACCTGTGGGTAATTTGTTAACTTGAAAAGTCATGCACATGGGCAACATCCCAACAGGTTTAACTGGGATCTTCAGTGCATTGATAAAAGCCCAGTTTCCTGCTGAATAACAGGACGTGTCAGGACAAAGAATACTTTGAGAAAAATTAGAGTGATACATGATATGTCGTGTTAAATGCTGGGGCAAGAGTCAACTATATCTATCTACTTAAAAACTGGAAGTGAGTTACAGCATGAAAATGCTCCAGGGAGGTTTTATTGCTATAAAGTATGTTGCACCCATAATGAAAACAGTACAATAGAGAAAGAGAATCTCTCTGCCTCCCGCAACCAAGCCCAGGCTGAAACAATGACCATCTATTCTCTTCACAAGATGCCACTCTGAGTGTCCCGTTGTTAAATCCAGTTTGGAAGCAGACCCTCCAATAAAGTGTAACAATATAGTAATAAAATTGTGTTTAATGATTTGCAAAAGCTTTTTGGAATGTGAGTTATTCAAAGACCCAAGACATGCAGAGCTTAGCTTGCATTCCTCAGCACTCCTCACTATTGCACATGTATTAAAAAGCCAGAAATATCCCAAATTTATTCTTAACTGACCCATTCTCAAATACTCATTTACATAGCAAAACACTTAGCAGCAAATGGCAAGACTCTGATACTCTTAATGCAAACACCATCTTATTCCCCTTGAACTCTCACTGAAATCAAAAGCGCTTGCAAAGTAAAGCATTACTCAGTCCGAACATGGACAGCAGAACGCAGCCACGATACAGACAACGAAACCATCTGGCACATACCCAAACATGTATTTCTTTCACTCATTTTCAAACGATATGGCCACCATCTCCTGTGTAAGAACAGGCTGTCCCTTGAGTCTCCACCAGTCAGCATTTCATTGGGCATAAAACAATTTGGTGTCGACTGGAAATCACATCCCCTCACTGTAGTTTCCCTCTTCTTCATAAAACATTCATAGCCCTTCAATTAACCACGTCTTAGAAGCAAATGCCCCCCCCAATACACACGTAACTCCGAGGTACACCACTCCAAAATTTTGAAAGCTAAGTATTAAAAAGCAGATTGCTAGCCTTTGCTTGAGACCTCTTGGAGAAAGGGGGTGTTCAACAAAAAACACCTCACGTCCACACAAAGCTGCTATCTCTTTTGCACAGAGCAGCACGGGATACTTCACAACCAGCTAGAAAATGCTGCTGCTTTGAATGTGCATCTTATGTGACTCCACCACAGGAAAGCCTTAAGAGTAAAGCTCTGTGTCAATTCCAAGGTTTTGTAAATGCATTTAAACTTTACTTAAAACCAGTTGTCTTGAGTCATTTGAGACTCCCAGGTTCAATACCACAAAGCCTAATGTTTAAGAGGAGAAGAGAAGAGAAGAGAAGAGAAGAGAAGAGAAGAGAAGAGAAGAGAAGAGAAGAGAAGAGAAGAGAAGA
>WTSP01007312.1:15707-31681 GCA_025331215.1 Actenoides lindsayi | reverse complement strand
GTTGCTAATCACTTTCTTTGGCCAAATCACAGATACTTTTGGGGATCCTTCAGATGTAAGGCAGAAGGTGGACGTAGCCCGCTACATCCTTTACTCTGAAATATGGTAGCACTAACTGTCCCATGAGCCATTTTTCTTTGGCTGGGATATTTGCTCTCACATCAATCAAATATAGAAACACAGGCAGATACAATGCGTAAACTCCCCTCATATGGATGCCATACAAGTACCATATATTTTATGCATCCGAACAGGATGAAGTCATAAACGTAACTGAAATACTACAGCACCCACACATATGTAACATATATTAGAAGCAAACACTATGTAATATTAATGGACAAAATTCTGAGATGTGCTGGGGGGCTGGTTTTAGCAACCTATCAGTTCAGGTGCCAGGTCACAGGCTGAGGTCTGAAGATGCTTAACAGAATAGCTGTTAAATCTAAAATACCAGAGGATGTAATACTTGGCATTTAATGTAGGATGATATAGATATTAATGAAAGATAAATGGTAGTTAAAAATCCAACACAACAGTTAGCAAATTTCCAAAGTTTGATTAAATATGTTGTATGCTACTGGATTTTGCACCTATTCTTTACATACACAAAATGCATTTACTCCATGCAGTAAAACACAAAGCCTTTTATCACCTTGATAGGATTGAACCAGTACCAGATTTGTTGTCTCATCATGCTGGTTGCAAACTCGTGTTTCATTTGACCAAGCAGAATCACTCCGCTGATGCAGCTACTGCATTTTTCATGCCAGACTCCACATGTTCCCAAAAACAGAGCTGGCCTAAGCAGACTGTGTCACCAGAAGGCAAGAAAGGACAAGGGGCAGCACTGTCCTCACAAAGCTCTCCTTGTACTGACTCTGACTAAAGCCCCTCACTTTGGGGAACTTTTTTGGCAAGGACCCTATAGAAATGTGCTGGCGAACAGCAGAGGAAGATATTGTCAGCACTCCAGATGTTCCCACCCCTTGAAAATCTCAACATATCTTCCAGTTTAGAGGTTACCCTTCTTCTCCAAAAGTTTTTAGCTCAATCCCCCCAATATTTTAAATTTTTTTTCTTTCTGCAAGAGAAGACAAAGCACAAGTTCTTCCTTTCTTCTCTATCTCTAAAAAATATATAAGTGGACATCAGGAAAGTGAGGCAACTCTTATTCAAGTGAGGAGAACAGAAAGCCAAAGCAGGAAGCCAACTATTTGATCAATGCTCTTTGATTTAATTAGCTTTGGACCATGCTCAAAGCTGATGCCTTAGAACAGTCACCACAGGCAAAATTCAGTTTGCAGGAAGGATTATTTTCACCATCTGAGAAATAAAAAAGACAAACCCTGGAGGGACTGAGGACAAATTTACCACCTAGAAAGACTTGCCTTCAGCAAAGCAACAGTCATCTGACTTACCTAATAGCTGTACTCCTACAAAGAAAACAGATATCACACCAAATTTATTGATATACTTTGTGCCATTTGAGTTTCATGTTTCAGCTCAGTTAATACATTCTTCTTATTTTCCTTCTGTACCCTCCTAAGTCAGTTCTTTGGATAGGAAGAAAGAGATGGAGCCTCAGCAGTACTGCCCCATAGCCTCATGCATAAACTTCCAGCTCTCTCTGAAATGGGTCACAAAAGTCATTTGCTGCACATAAAATCTTGTCACCTCCTCCAGTTTATTAAATTTTATCTAAAAATCAAGACCTCTAAGCATATATATGAAACAGAGCTGTTAACAGAACTCACCACTATCTCACTAATATCTACCATATTTCAAGGTCTATTTACCCTCGCCAATATACATATATTAATCCTAATGTACTGGATCCAGACTAGAAGCTAAAAGCCAGGATGTGAGGTTTGAAGTAGCAGTCTGGATACAAGTCCAAACTTGGCAGTCCAAACTCATATATAATCATCATTACTCAAACTGAGTGAAGGGAGGGCAGACCCTAAATACCTACTAGATTTACTGACTTAATAACTTCCTCACTTTACTAATTTCTGTAGTACATATACTAGCCCTGTCACAAAGGATTTGAAAAGGTGGTCCTTAACCTATGGAAATTATGACTGCAGTTGAATACTTGTTCTATACCACTGATGATGCCTCCAAGAGGGGTGAACCACCGCTGCAGACGTGCGTGCCAGACCCTGTGTTTCATCCTTAAAAGAGCAGTGAAGGCTACAAGTGGAAACTCAGTGGAAGCTAGGAGCTGGCAAGGGTCTTCCTATTCATACCGTTGTACCTGTTACACACTACTCAATGCCTACTAACACATCCTTGGCACCCACATCAGAGATGTTTCTCACTGCTGGTCAAAAATATGCATGACAGGGAGCACTTAATGAGTTCAATGTGAAATAAATTAATCCAAATCATTACTTCACAGCATCAACAGTGAACTAATCTCTTACTCTTACACAAAAGCAGTGCAAGGAGGATACAGCTGGAAAACCAGCATCTCTCCTGGCACTTGCTGCTGAGTACCCCACTGCAGATACTGAGGGCAAAAAAAAAAATCCAAAGCTTTTGGATGTGTTCCACCCAGGAGCAGCCAGGACTGTGCACAATCTGCATCCAAGAAATTCAGTTCCATCTTCCAGCTTTGACACTGTCCAAGGAGCATCCTAGTGCCCAGAGCTGACCTTTAATCCCCTCATGGGAGGGCAAGCAAGCTGCGACTATGGCACCACGAAGAGGTCTGGCCACTGCAGAGATGTGAAACAGAAAAAAAATGTATAGACACCCATGGCTCTGCTGGGGTCCTGACCACCACCACTTCTCCCCACTGTGCAATGGTAAAACACCTAGATCCCACATGCCCTGTGAAGTATTACTGTAATTACCTGCCCGTTTTGCTCAGCCCAACCTTTTAAGTGTATGGAAAACAAGAAACTCTGAAGCATCTCCAGATCATCTGACCAGGGCTGATGAAGGTAAGCTGTGGATCAACCTGGCTCTGCTCTCACCAAAGCCAGTACCAACAGCAGGAGAACTCTTCAAAGCAGCCAACACTGACTACTGGCAGGAGACCCACCATGCCCACTGCTGCCTAAAACTGCCTGTACAAGAGTGGACTAGGAAAGAATCAATCATCTTTTATTTTCAGGCTCACACACCATCTTCACTTCCAAACAGGTGGTAAGGTCAAACTATGACTAGGCAAAAGGCAGTTAGAGGAAAGAAGCACAAGAGAGAGACCCTCCCTGGTAACCAGCTGAAAGTAATGAAAACAACACCTGGCTGATAAAGTAAGAAATGTGTGACCATCTGGGGGGGAGTGAAACTACAGCCAACCTCTGAAGTCCAGGGAACATGGGAGAAACCAACTATTTCAAACTTGCCTAGCACATAAGAATTGGTTTTTTCTGCTTTAAAAGCAGCATTGCTTTCACCACCAATGTGACCAGTGGTTACAAAAGGAGAAATCTCAACAACAAATTGCTGAACTATGCCATGTCAAAAGGCTGCTGTCCCACGCCAGCGATATTCAGAGCTGGACCGTGCTGCCTGTTCCCATCCACTGCTGCAGCTCCCAATGCAGAACAAAAGCCGTGTCCCTACCGTGCATGCAGAAAGAGAGACAATAGCACTCATAAAACCCATTGTAAAGCTTTTTAGTGAGATTTATGGTCTGGGATCTGATCTGATCCACCTCTTGAAGTCAGGCTTTAACCAGCAGTGCAGTTTGTTGGTATATCACCATTTCAGTGTTAACCCCTTAAATTATCCACCTGAGGATGCTTCTGCATCCTCTTCTCCCCTCAACCCCAAGTAGAGGGGTGCTGACCTCAGGTTCTGCCCCATATGTGTACACAACACCAAAAAATGTTTTGGTACAAGGTATCATGCCTGTGGGGGAATCAGCAGAAACTCTCCTCATCTCATCTGTTGAAGGTTTTTCCTGAGTCTGTTTTTACTTGGCCTCTTCACAGCCTTGTTAGTGGCCAAGGAAACTGCCTGACCATAGCAGCTGGGCACGATGAGTCAGGACACATGAATGTCTTTTAACCCCTTTCCACCTGTGCTCTGGGAGTACTGACTGCTCAGCTGAACACAGCTGGGATTAGTTCTCCCCATGGAGAAAATTTCAGGCATTCCCAGCAAGGTCAAACCTTCCCAATCCTCAACACCCCTCATCAGAGTTAAAGAAAAAAAAAAGAAAAAGAAGAAAAAAAACAACAAGGGGGGGGGGGGAGAGGGAAAAAAAGACCAAAAAGAAAAGACAGACAAGTGCCAAACAAAAAGTAAACTTTCCAAATGACTGACAAAGAAACACAGCCATCAGAGCACAAAACGTATTGTGATAGCACTGCACATAATACGATATAAATCGAGCACACACCAGAGCCTTATGCCTTAGCCGGCTTTACGCTTTGCAGAGTCCACAACTTTTGAATTCAATAAAATAATAAGCACCCTGACATTAATGCTGTCATTGACACTAAATAAAGCCAAGCACAGTTGTGCTCCTTTGATCAGTCTTTTCGTAAAGGCAGTATAAACAGTATTGCTGCTTTTCCATATCTTAAGAGGCTTTTACATTTGGAAAGTGTTACAGAAACACACCAGGAAATAAGTACTGCTTTGTTTCTTTTTCGTTTGGGGCTTTTTTTTTGGTTGTTTTTCAAACTGTAGAGAGAAAAGTTAAACAATTGACTCCCAATGATCCAAACAATGTGTTTACATAAGGGTTTATAAAATGAAAAAGTTCAGAGATTCTGTGCTGCTGCCAAGTGTCTCAACAGACTAACATCCTTGGAGATACAGACCCATGCTATAATGTTTCTATCCAAAGCAGTTGTATCTTAAAAGCTGGACACAAATGAAAAAACCCATAGCCAGCTGCACAGCAGTGATCCCTGGTCTGAAGCAAACCACAGGGTTTGGCTTCGCTCAGGTCAACGCTGCTTCCTTGCCAGCAGCATGAAGGCAGGTATCGATTGAACCACTTCTGCATCGTTAAGGATTTTAGTAACCTGCTCTGTTTACCTGACCCAAGTAAACTCAGAGAGCATCCTGCAGGTCCCCATGGCTGTTGGCCAGGCAGGAAACTTTTGCTTATCTGGAACCCTGGCTGTGCTCAGCTCAGCCTCCACCAACTCCCAGGATGTCTGGCTTCTTCAGAATTACCAATGCCTGGCAATGCCCGTTGGCTCAGGTCACTGAGTCATGCTGCTCTTACTGCTCCTCAGTAGTCTTTAAACAGGTTTCACCATACCCTAGTAATTCAGTTAGCATTGGGAAAAAGTTTAGTAAAGTGACAACTTCAACCTCTTTGCGATGTGCACATCGCAAAACTAGATGGGCACATGTGTGCGTTTTACTCCAGGGGTTATTGCTCGGCCTTGCACGTGCTATGCAGTAGGTTAACAAGTTAACCTGGGTCAGGTTAACTTAAATCTATTTCTGCCAATTAGTGAAGAAATGTTCCCTTGTGTTACAATTAATACTTAAAGCTGTTACCCTTCCAGTTCACAATGCTCTATAAGCATCCTTAAATCCTCATGTCCCAACGCACACGCATTCCTGAAAGAAGCTGTTTCCATGAAGGTGCTATTTTAAAATCCTACCATAAACAGAAATCAAATGTAATCAGAAAACAGAGATGTTTTACAGTTACCATGACTAAATACACCAGCCTTTATCAGGGAGTACTGGAGCCTCTGACACTGCTTTGTGTTTTGATCCAAGTCAAACACAGGCTACTCAGAGACCCAAAGGATGCTACTTGGCTATCACCTTACAGCACATAAAGTTTAATGCACAGGAGCACAGGAAGGGTCTGAAATGAGCAACGGGAATCCTTTCCAGATCTGATGGATTATGGCAGCATTAGGGAAATAGGGATTGGAGCCTGGAGGGCCTACACTACTCTGAGGGCTCCTGAGAGCAGTCCCACATGACAGCAACTCAGCGACCAGTTTAGCTGAGAAAACCTCTCTCAGGAACAGAATTTCATAGATGCTCAGCTGCCTGACATGCCTTTCAGAAGCTCATTTCACCCCATACTTGCCAGAAATCATCCTTTCACATCACAAGTCCGAAGAGCTTTTTTTTTTCCCCCAAGAGCAACTTTTCCATTGTGAATCCTTTAACAGTGATATGCTGTATTTTTTTTCTCTTTATTTTTTACAAAAGCTTTATAATCCTCTGCTTTTTCATCTGAGTGGAAACCACTACATGACAGCTTTAAACTTTTCTTTCTTTAAACCCAGCACTCCCTCCTCAGCTATAATCCCCCTATTGGAAAGACCAGTTTGCAAGTCCCTGCCTCCAGGCAGCAACTTCACAGCAGCAATTACAGAACCCAAAATCCAATCAAACACCCTCATCTTTTAGCTCGGTGGCCATGACTTTAATTGCATGACAATAACAACAAGAAAATGAAGTGACAATTTGCAGTTATAAACTGCTCCCAAGCCGCACCATTCCCAGGTTCAGTCTGCTTCATCTGCAGCTCTGGAGTCCTTTGAACTCTGGGGATGACACATCTGAAAGCACCAAAGTGACTTTGACATTGGTGTCCCATTTTTAAACTCTCGCAAGCCCATGCACCTCTGAGACCTTTTGGACTTTTGATCATTCTGCAGCTCGGTCTGGCTTTTCCTCCTCCCTACAATTTTATCCTCAATGGTAAACGATTGGTAACTACACAGATACGCTCAAATTCTCGCATCTTCTTCGTAGCATGACATGAACAGTGCCTGTATAACTGAACAGGTAGAATCTCAGCCTTAAAAATTAGAACTAAATTTTAGCTCTAATTCTGTAAAATCAAAACCCAAGGTGGTTTTTTTTGTGGAGGATAAAGAGGAAGTTACAGTGCCTGAGTTAAAGAAAAGTCAGATTAGCCTGCTCCTCAACAAAAATCAGGGAAAGATAGTTAGAGACAATGTAGCTAACACGATTTTGCAACGACTGAAAAATACAAACCCCCTCCTGTTTTTAAAAACAGCAGTGAAGTCAGAGGAACTGCCACCATCCAGAACAAATCGATGACACACCCTGAAATCAGGCAACTCCAAGAGCAGACCTTTGGTCAGTCTGCTGCAGACACAGGGGAAAGATGCAAAGTTCAGCTGAAGATCTCATTAGTCCCAGCTATGCTCAGGTCTGCCTTTCTCTTGAAGAAAACACAGCGTGGAAAAAATACCCCGTGGCATTCCTCCTCCACAGTACAAGTCCAGCCTCAGAAATTTTAATTTCTATAACCCAAATAATTCCTTGTCAGTGCAGTGTCATTGCTAGGCAGCTGTGCTGTACAACTGAAGTAGCGCACATACAGACAAGGTTTTTCCAGTGTTCTCTTCCCTGCATCCTTGAATACTCAGGCATCAGGGTTTCCCTCGACTGGAAGACCACAGTATCTCCAAACTGTACACCTGGTCTGCAAAAGCCCTAAAATCACCATAGCTGGGAAGCAAAAACTAATCCTCAGCCTCCAATCCCTTAAAGTTACAGTTTGGCAAACATTTTTTTTTTTGAGCTACTGATTTGAGCTGAGGTTTTTCCTCACCAAAAACAGTTAATCAGTTGAGAGGGAGATAACAGCATTCCTTTAAAAAAAAAAAAAATAAAAAAAAATTTAAAAATTCTGGAAAGGAGTAGAACAAAACACTGAGACAGTTGTTTGAAAGCTCTCTCCCAATACACATAACACGGGAGCCAACTCCAACAGCACTGCCCATGTGGAATAACGTCCTAAAAACTGGGAGATTTTTTGGCTTTCTTATTTTTACTTCCCTCCTTGCTCTAAACTCTCCTTTTCTTCCTTTACTAGAAAAGATGTATCACTCTGCACTGTTGACCCACCCTCATTCTTAACTATATGGCAGACAGCTGCAACCCTTGTTGAACCTCTGCCAGATGTGACAGCAGACCGTATCAGGACCGCTCCCTACGCACACCCCCTCTCAAGCAATTTGTTGTGCTAATTAATAATCTGTCTTCAGAACAGACAGTAATCAATGAGAAATTATAAACAGGAACAAACCCTATACATCACAGCCGTTGCCATACTGATATGGCAAAAGGGCTCCTGATGAGACAAATAGTAGCTGGGAACACTGTGATACAGAGATCTGTGATGCACCTATGCTGCAGGCTGAAGTGTCCAAGCTGGCTTTGTACACTCCAGCCACAGGTGTATGGACTTGCACACAACATAATTTACTCTGCTCTTCAGGCCATGGTTTAGCAAGAAAGGAAATCTAGTCTTAGATCCCATAAAATGGGGTTAAAATTGTCCTAACCACATGATGCAAAGGGCCAAGCTACTGCAGCTCCTGCCAGGTTAATGTTCTACTACCCACCTCCCCCCCAAAAAAGGCTGAATGGTTAGCTATCTGCAGAGAGACAGACATAAGGCCATGATGTCAAGTATCATCTGTCCTTCTACATGCAGTATGCATCCAGTGTAAATTATATACACTGGTTAATCAAACAAAAATCCATGCCCAACCTGCATCAAATTTAAAGTGTGAGGTGATCCTGGCATGCACAGATCCAGCACTACTGATCAGCAATATTTGCCCAAAGACAGGTCTCCCATGGCAGGTCTCCCATGGCCTTAATGTGAGGATTCACACATCCATCAAAGCATTTTCACAGCGCAAATAATAGCAACTCCAGATGAGGTCTCCAGATGCTCCAGGAACACCACAAATGCCAGAGATCACACCTAACAATCCAATGCAAGACAAAGAACCAGTGGTGCTCAAAAATATGCTCTCCCGACAGCACTGTCTCTTTCGTACAAACATGGAAAAACCCTACCAACATCATTTATTTATGGCATCAGCTTGACCTGAGCAAAGAGCTCAAGTAAGAACTAAGGAATCTGAGTTTTCATTTTCAAGTGTTAGAAAAGAATCCAAATACTGCCTGGGGTTTTTTGCACATCTGTTTAAGCAGCCTCTTGTTTACAGCTTTGCCCCCCTCACACAGCAAATTCAGCTGAAAATGAAACCATAATAACTATTTGATAATGAAACCAAAAATAACTATTTTAATCTAGTTCCAAAAACAACTTCCACAGAGAGAAGGTAAGATGCTACAGGTACACAGTAGAGACAGTTCGGAAGTCCTCACTCTTCCCCATTTCTGTGTCAGAGTTCAAGGCAAACATTCAAATAGGAAGAGATGTCTGTAATTTCTTTACCCATGAACTGAAGGATTGTTTATAGTGCCTTCAGATTTTGTTTGGTATATTAAAGCCACCAAGTATCACTGTGTAAAGCCCCACAGGGCTGCAGGTTCTTCAGCTCAGCTCCTTGTCACGTCATCCCCTACACCTACAGTCAGCAGCTGCAAAACATCCTTCAGGTAATATGCAATGGCTAATTTAAAAGCTTCCACCATCAAACAAAGGACATGCAATGAATACAGAAACAAGAAAGAAATTAGTATTGCTGAAAAGATGTTGCCATTTCACTCCAGAAACCTACAGCTTTTTATTTGATTGTCAAATTGGGTCTAGGCAGCTTCAGTCAAAACATCTTTGTGCCTGTACTCTAAATATCAAGTATATGTAACTAAATCTAACACTTAAAAAAACCCTCCCTATACTTTGAGCTAAAAGTATAATCACAGTGCATCTGGCATTAAATAAAATAACTATTAGCACAGAAAACACTCAGCATAAAAGTACCAGGTCAAGAAAAAACAGATGAATACAGAGAAGCAGCATGGGATTGGATTTAATGCCATGTTTACTAGGGATCCGCTGTGTTGAGAAATGTAGAGAACTTCCTCTGTCAGGCCAAGCTCAGTTACATGATTAAACACACAGGCTATGACTAAAAAAGGAGACTGAATTATCTAGCTTAATTGGACAAGGAGGAAAACCAGCTTCATATTCAAAAATGTAGCAGACTACTTTAGCAACAGCTAGGACACCTATAGAGCTGTTAAGGGTTGAAAAATTTTTCATATTGCCTATTAAAACACATGGGTATCTATTCATTAAATAAAGCAATGGAAGCAGGCACTGGAATTTAAAAGGAGAAACATCTTACTTGAGATGAATTGGATTAAACTATACCAAATCTACAGATTAGCATGAATTAGCTTCTACTGTCAGCAAGTCCTGGCAACACTCCGACCCGTCATCAGCGAACATCTCCATAAAATTTCCAGTCACATTCACAATTATTAACCAAATCACATACAGAACTGGCATCAGCAGACCCAAACCAATCGTACAAAAATTATCCTCCTCAGAGCAGGCATTACACCCAACCCTGCCACTGACTCATGAAACGCCCTGCAGCAGGTCATTTGATGTTTTTGTGCCTCAATGAAACAAGAATAACACTTTCTTGCCTTCATACTAATTGCCACTTAAGGTCTATAGATGAGAAACACTATGGAAGTGATTACTAATAAATCACATCATGATATTCACAGGCAAAAATTCCCTTTGCTCATCACTCATCGGTGAATAAGAGCACTTTCCTCTCAAATTTAATCCAATTTGTTGTGGCTGTTTTCACAACAGCCACACTTACTTTCATGGTCATGTAGGGTTTCTGTGATGTCCCTAACACCAGGGCATACCATTCAAACAAGCCTGTGCCTCAGGTCTCCTACAGGGACATAACTGACAGCCCAGGCTGCTCCACATTTCACTGGTCCTTGCACTGGGGAACAATGTGAACGCACACCCCACACTGATGTGGGCTCCCCAATGGCCCCTGAGTAACAATGAGATGAGAAGCAAACAAGTATTTCACCAACAAACAGGGCTCAGCTCTCATCCCTTGTTAATCCATGTGCTAAACTGGATTACCTAAAGCTTGATGCATCCCCATGCTCCACACAGGTCACCAGCATTATCCCTGTTGTGCCATGGAGAAACCTACGATGGGATTAAGGCGACTGCCTGAGGCCATACAGCAAATCCATGGCAGAGCTGAGAGCAGAAGCAGGTTTAGGACGTCAATCAATGTCACCACGGTGCTGTGCCTACATGCTTTTGCACTCCCATCCACATGCCTGGACCAGGGTGCACTCAGCCACTCCACCAGCAAAGCCAGGAAGTAATGCAATTAAAATTACAGCTTCACTAGGGACATGGGAGAGTAGCCATCACTGCAGGTTTTCAAGATGTCACTGGGAAGAGAGCTAATGTCATTTAGGTTTCCTTTCCCACAAAAGGTTGGACTAGATGATCTTTCAAGGTCCCTTCCAGCCTGAGATATGAGACAACCAACCTGGGAGTGCAGCATAGAGGATTTGTGTTCCACGGCACAGCATCCTTGACCTGTTTGACCATGTGCCTACACAAACACTGCCAGCAGCACAAGGGTAGGGCAAGAAAGTGTGGCCACAACCAAGGGAAAGGGAGGAGAAATATGACATTCCTGTTTCCCTTTGAAAGAGTTCTCTGGAGGCTTCAGGAGAAACACCATGTGCTAATCCGTTCCCAAGTTTCTACAGGAAAATAGTAAGTGTGCAAACAGGCCTGGATATTGCTTTTGCTAAACAAAGGTTCTCCCACTTGTGCTTCCAAAGATGAATCACTGCCTCCTGCAAGCTGTAATTTACTGGGAGGACATCAACTGGCTCTCTGTGGTAGGCAGGTGAAACCAATACCTCCGCACTTAATTGCCTGTTTTTCTTCAAACTCAAACCTAGTTGACTAGTAGGATCTCACAAGGATTACCAAACCCAAAGGACAGAATTAGTAACACAGGTTACCTGGCTAAGATATCATCCTGGGGAAAAACAAGAAACTTTTGGAGAAGTTCCTTAAATTCAAAAGCTTTTGTTTCCTCCCTTTCCTAACTGATCCAATGACCTGATTCCCAAGAAATAAGATCCAGTCTTTGCCAAAGAAACCTTTATTGCCAAAGGTCTCAATGTGGGTCAAGGAGACATCAGTCAGATCGGATATAACAAAGGAACACCAACAGCTAATGAACAGGATGGATCTAGCTTCCCCCTCATAAAAAGACAAAAATCTACTCTATGAAAGAGAAAAACATTTAGATTCAGGCTTTAACTATGTCCTCCTACGTAACTGTACATAAGCAAGTGCCCCAGCTACAGAACTGCTAGAGAGAAAGCCAGGCGTGACCTCCTCCAAACATTTTTTTTTTTAATTAAAGAGTGGCCACAAGAGCTCACCTGCACACAGTCCCTGTTGCACATACGTGCATGACTGGTCGGCACACCCAGAGATCACCTCACCGATCAGACCCACGGGGAATTAGGTCTACGAACACACAGTTCGTGAATTACAACAGCAGGTCCAGGCATGAGATCAGCACCAAGCTTCCCAACCCGACCACGAGGACACCCGCAACAAGCATGTGCTACAAAGCAGCTGAGATGCCTTGGAAAACACAGACTGAATCCAGGGTATATGGCTAAGTTGTACCGTAAAATATGCCTGGTGCTAGGACAGGACAGAGCACTTCTGGCACTTTTTGGTGGTTACAAGTTTTAACGTGACTCTTGCTCAAACTAAGCAGTTTCCATGGGTTAGGGGAGCAGGAACCACTGAGCCTTATTTTCTAGATTGTAAAGGAGATCAAAAGCACTTCCTTAGTTTAATTTTTTACATCTCATTAATCTGCCATGAACGATCAGGTTCTGTGATGCTGAGAGCCACACAGATAGACATCTGAGCTGCTTATGGTGTTTGAACTAAGAGAGAACAAAATCCCACCCCAATGCTTGGACTAAGTGATCACATGTTTCAAATGTCATTCAAGGTCTAAAGCTTCTTTTTATACACAAGGTCAGACTAAATGCAAACAACTGCCCTTCAGACCTGATAATCTCCCTTTTTGCATATCCTGTAATTTCTATCCCTTTCTCCTTACAATTTTCTTGTTTCTGCTATTGGTTCAGACATTAGAAATAATCAGGATGTTTAGGACAGTTCAGCTTAGGTGAGCCAATTCATTGTACCCTCTGGACTAGAGGAATTACTCAGGACTAGAAAATTCAGAGATATCATTTGTCAAAGGCACTTTGACTGTATTTGTTGTATTGATACAATGAGCATATCAGGTGTTTCCCAACAGAGAGATTATCAATGCAGATCCATTTTCCCATTAGAATACAATGTCATTTAATGTAAGTATACAGACTTTCTGTGTCACATCACCACACGTTTGCTGAAGGAAATTAAGGGCACAAAGGACACATGAATCCTCCAAAGACAGCGCTGTCCAGACAGTAGGAAACACTGAAAATACTGTCTTGTGTATTTGGAGCTGAGCCTTTCTGAATAAATTATCATTCAGCCCATGAGGACATGGAAGGAAACTTTGCAAAGTGCCAAAAACAACTTGTCTGAAAATAATTCAGTAAAAAGATTCCAGTGTCTGACAAGTGCAAGCTGCACCAAATATTATCAGAGAGAGCAGTATCTCTTAACCATGTGGACTGCCTTGTTAAATGGTAGCTCCTGCCAGCTGAAGTCCAAGGAACATAATCTGAAGGGTCCCAACAAGACGAGACAGAAATGGTCACTGTGACAGATGCTGGTGAACCAGAGTACCCAGAAGTTGTTGCATGAATCTTATCAATGTGCTATTTTCACAGTCTCATTCCAGACTGTGTTTCTGGCATATGGGGTAAGATCAAGAGCATTTCTTTGAAGAAACAAAGCTAAAGAGGATATTTAATGCAACTTTTAAATATACAAACCATGCAGATAACACATCTCATTTAAATTTTGCTTCTCAAGCAAAAAGCAAATGGATTGATATGACCAGTTTCAGGGGATTTTTGACCTTGCCAGAAACGATGAATGCTCTCCCTTAAGCTAAGTAACCATAACCAGGCCAATGGTCGTTTCCAGGGCTTTGAGGACAATTTAGGCTCTGCTTTAGCTTACTCTTTGACTTCTGCTGCTTCTGCCAACTGTCGCTCTCACTATAAGCAGCATCCTCAGTACATACTCAGCCCAAGTCCCAACAGAAAAACAGGTTCCCCATCTTGCACAAGGGAGCAATGCAATGGGACCTTGATTGAAAATTTTGGATTAAGATCAAGTTAGCACTTCAATCATGAGGTCTTTAAGAATGCAGGACTTTAAAAGATCAGCAGATATTAGATAACTATACTCTCCATTGCAATGAGGGGATTAAAAACATAAATAATCATAGAATCATAGAATTAAAGAACACTTTGGGTTGGAAAAGACCTTTAAAGGTCTAATCCAACTCTCCTGCAGCGATCTTTAACTACAGGTTGCTCAGAGCCCAGTCCACTTGACCCTGAATGTTTACTGGGATGGGCCATCTGCCACTTCTTTGGACAACCTGTCCTAGTGTTTCACCACCCTCATTGTAAAAATCTCTTTCTAATATCTAGTATAAATCTACCCTATTTTGGTTTGAAACCATTACCTCTTCTCCTGTCACAACAGGCCCTGCTAAAAATAATGCAGTATTTCATTTCTTTGAATGGGTGAAAAAAGGATCTGGGAAAATAATGTAGTACTTGTGATCAATAATGGCTAGAATTTGATAAATTGTGGTGTGAGTCAACAACCAATTAAATGCTACATGGATAGGGTTCCTCTCCTGTAGGCAACATGCAGCAAGAGAGGACAACCACCAAAAAGTCACAGCACAGATCATATTGACTTTTGATCCCAATGATTCAGTTCAACTGGAGACTGTTACTGGAGACACAAGGCAGACCTCACAGACCACCCTCAGGAACTATTTACCTAAACCTTCCCTGCCTATATACACACACACGTACATTTTTGGAGTGGTTTCTCGTGAGTATTTGCTATGTGAACCAACATCCTCACTATTATGGTATCTGAAAATTATCTCCTGGCCATCACCCCACCAAGCTTTCACCAACCTCCCATCACAGTCGTGGAGCTCACGCCTACTCACTCCTGGCTGTCCCTGCAATTTCTCCCATCTCTGCAAGTCACCCACAGCACTGCAAGTCTTCAACACCCAGAGAAGAAAGGAGGAAGGGAGAGGGGCATGTTTCTGTTGCTGCTTATCTCTTCCAGTTAAAACAACCCATTCCTCTGCAAATGTAAAGGATTTACAGCACCGAGAGGAACCTCACATTCCACATCATAAGGCAGAAACTGCTCCGAAGCCCATGACCACCAAGAAGACATCCAAAAGCCTCATCTGCTAACAAATTTTGGCACGTGACCGGAGGCAGCAAATGGCATGCTCCCAAAGTCTCCTTTCTCTGCCCTCCACAATGTTTTAAAATGCATCCATACAATTAAATTAATACAGATTATATTTTAATGGGTTTTTTAATGCTTTCAATGCACATGGAGGAAAAGAATCTGTTATGTGGAATCCCTGCTATTTAAAAGATGTTTTAAACAGAACAGTACAAACTGTAATGGTCTTTATTATTCTTACAGTAATTCTGTCCAGAGGTCCCAATGAGGCAAGTGATCCCTGTCAAGTTCACACCTGGTCATGCACGTATGTCTGATCTTTGCACAGAAACCCATGACTACATCTACAAAGCAGGTACTTATTCACACATACCTGCAGCAGCACATGCTGGCATGAGACAGCAGGCATAACAGCATTAAATGCAGTGCTCGCACTTAGCAGCTGCCACAATAATGGGCTTTAATCACTTAGAAGAGGTCATGTATTTTTATGTTTACATTCTTGATAGTAAAATGGATTGAGATATAATTGTTGTGAATGGGGATTTCCAGATTGGTTGCTACAGTCTAGGTGTGGTGTCACAAACTCAGATGCTCAGGCTCAAAACAGATAAAAAACCAGTCCCCAACCCACTTCCATTGCCAGGGCAGATGGTTTTCCCTTGCATCTTTTCCTATTGCTAACAGACTTTTGTACCTGTAAGTGCTGAACCTACAGTTAGTCCTGCCTGCAGGTGCTGGGTTGAGTGGAGGAGCAGATCAAAGCTGAGCATCAACACCAGGCTGGGTACCAGACACCATGGGACCATGGACACATTTGAGCGCAAAT
>WTSP01007312.1:0-14202 GCA_025331215.1 Actenoides lindsayi | reverse complement strand
TCATTATTTCTTTCTTTAAAAAGTATATTAACCCACCCATAGTTGATGTTTCTATGAACATGACATCATACAAGGCATTATAAACGAACAACAAAAACGCTTCCCCAGTTTTCTTTTAATCGCCATGACAACTCTGTTTATTTGGATTTAAACACCATTCTGGGATGTTTATGATGCAAACAGCGCAATGTAGTGAGGCAAAACAGAGAAAGGAGAGCCAACGAGACACTCATTTGGCTAACTCTTGTCCAAACCAAGTAATGTAAAAACCCACAGTCAACAGCTGTAGTGAAAAATACAGAAGGATAAAGAATCAAACCAAAACAAACATTCTTGTCGTTTGCATCTTTTTTTTAACAGGGGTGGCAAACCTCTTGCAACTCCATCAGCTTGGAAGACAGGGAGAGTTCCACCAACAGCCCAGCTGTACCTCTGCACCCCCACCTGCCCTTGAAAGTGGGATTTTGACTTGTGTCATCACCCACTCTGCACATGGGCTCCCCCGGGCTCATGGAAGGCACGCTAACTATAGATCTACTGTGCTTACTGCAACAATTGTGCTTCCAGTTGTGCTCATATATATCAATCACTGAAGAGCTTCACGGGACACCGGTGGTACTTGCAGCATATTTAAAACACCATTTCCCTGCAAGGTTAGGCTAAAATGATATAAGCAACACCCACACCACCATGAAACTCTGTGGCAGCATACAACTCTTCCTACCTGAAGAGATTTGAGCTCAGGATGCTGTATTTGTGTATAGTGGCAAGCCAAGCCCTCTCCCTCTACAGCTGCACTGCAGCAGCAGCACCATGTAATTTCACAAGACGTCTACAAGTACACGCAAACTCTAGCAAGCACAAGCTAAAGTGCACAAAGACCCTCGCTGTCATCATGTGTGACTGGAGAGTGATGGGTCCTGAGTGAGCGGACGAGCTCATTCATGCCACCCCACAGTGCCTCCAGTGCCCTGCCACCCAAGCTCCCAGACCGATGCTAACCCACATCACCACAACTCCCAAACCCAACACAGATGCAAATGCAGAATCTCAACCCCAGCAGGGGAGGCAGAAATACCAATTTCCACCAGATTTAATATACAGCAATGCAGGAGAAAAAAAAAAAAAAAAAGAAGAAAAAAAAAAAAGGATGTAGTCTAATTTACAATCCTGCCATGGTTTTAGGATGAAGAATTGAGCAACTGTTTTCAGACATAATCGGCAATTGTTGAAAGAAATAAAGAGAAGTAGATTCTGCAGCCCATCTCAGAGACTACCCAGCAGCTTGGAAAATGGACTGTCACTTCATCCATCAGGAATTTCTGCAGCCTAGCTGGCAACAATGTGACCCTGGCTGGCAGGGAGCAGGACCTACGTCTCCACTTTCTAGGAACTGAAGAGCCTTCACCCCCTGAACAGGACACAATTCACCTGCACTTCTGCCAAAGTTACCATTACAAGGAGACCACTTTCAGTTGAACACTCTGCAGGCAAATAGAGTTTTGCTCTGTTTTGTTTTCTCCAGAGCGGCAGAGAGAATTGGTGGAGCAAAGATTATCTAATTAGCTAACTGCCCCAGGCACACTGCTTCCTCTTGCACTAGGGGCTAGCTAATAATGCCAGCTTCAACTTCTCCAAGTTTTGGGTGATGGCTGTTTTTCCCACCCACACAGGTGATTCTTACCATCTTGGAATTGCTGAAGAACTATTTTGTAAGCACCACCTATCACACACACTGGACGGGGTGTGATGAGGTCAGAGTGAGCACACCCTCGTACAGCTTCTGTGTTAGGATTAAAACACACAGAGATAAGATGCTTCCGTATAGATCCCACTGATTTTATCCCCTGCAAAAGAGAGTCTTTTCAGGGGACCCTCCCACCCTTGGTGTAGCAGAAAGGACTTCGGATAATCTCCAAACAAGCCAAGACACATGGAAAGCGCTAAACCTGCAATTACAGCAGACCATGGGGACAAGAGGGCCACCATTACTCCAGTTAGATCAGAAACCACAGAACTCCAGCCCAGCCTCGCAGCATACCTAGTGGCACAAAATCCATCGTCACAACTGCTATGTCTTGCTTGCTTAACTACCCACACAGAACCAGTTTTGTTAGGACTTTGCATGGAGACGAGTCATACAGGCCAAAGGCAAATGTCTAAAAACAGCAGCAGGGTGGAGATTATTTTATTATTTTGGAATCAAAGTGCTGCAGCAGCCTTTTTGTCAAGGTAAAAATAAGTTTTCCTCAGAAAGCAATATGCTTTTAACGCATAACATCTATAGGCACATTAAAAATACCATTAGCTTCCAAAGTGACTTTTTTGGGACTGGTTAGGCTTGGACTTATCAATAAGTAGCAGCAGTCCTTTCTAAGGAATAAACAACCTGTAGCCGCATGAAACAAATGTATAGAAATTAAACCTGCATAGAAACTGTCTTCTGCAACAAACCACCCCAAAAATTCGGAACACAGTGTATTTCAATTTAGTACCATCTCTGCAGAATGCTGTTAGTTAACCTCATGTTTAACCCTCTGTGCCAACATTTGTATAGTTTCCGCTGCCGCGCTGGAATCTGCACATATTGTGATCTGGCTCAGCGCACGCGGTGCTCCCGGGATCAATTACCATTTTATACATCAGTGTTTCATTACTGAGCTGTGAATGTCCTCCAGCCAATCACACCCTCAGCTCTGCACTTCAAGAGTCTAATCTTTGAAAATTAGGTATTTGGCAAGCTTTACTGTAAGAAAGGAAAATTGCCAGACTCATACTGTTTTGAATACATCCAGCTTCCATTCACAAATACTGCCATAGCAGTGGACACTAGATGTTTTCAGTGATGTGATTAAAAAGAAAGAGTGATGGTAATTGCAGAGTGAAAATGCACTCTCATCTGTCACTTCTCTTGGAAAATAATGAGCTCTCTTCCTCGTTACATTCACTGCAATATATCTTCAGAAAAGTCTTATAGAGATTAATGTTCAATTGCTGTAAATGAGCTTAGCTTTATTTATTCTAGGAGAGGATCTGGCCCCGAAGTCCTGATAAGCCATTGCTCTACAGCCCTTATTAAAGAAAGGAAAATCCTATACGACAGCTAAGACAGGACTTTGGCCCCGTGACTCGCCCGTAAATTCAGTGATGGAGATTTGGCATGCTTTATATCAACAAGCCATGCCTAAGTGTGTACTTTAAATGAGGCTAAGATACAAGGCAGCAAACACTATAAATCTTAGCACGATAAGACAAATTCAGTGTTTCCGCTGCTCATCCTGGACTTTGCCACCTCTTCCCCATGCACTGCAACAGGACTGTTATACCTCAACCCAAGCTCAGGCTAAACAACACGGGAAACTCATTTGCATCAGTGTAAATATTTCAAATATTTGATTCTTGAGCAGTAGCTCTGTAGAGGAGACTCTGGGGAACGAGGCACCACACGTGCAGAGAGACCTCCTGGGTCCCTGTGGGACCGAACTCACCAGGAAAGGAACTGTGTCGCCAGGAGGAAGACCTCAGGGAGCAAGCAAGTGTGCTCTTAAAAACCACTGCAATTTCAGTCATCTGTTTCGAAACTGCAAGTGCTGGAAAGTGACAACACACGAGCCACAACCACATGTTAAGAGTTTGTTTTAAATCACAGGGTGAAAATAAAAATCCATTATAACTCTGTTGAACATTCCTGGGCTGGTATACAACTATGCAAACCACGCAGTGCCACAGCTGTGGTAGAAGGGTCTTGAAAATCTGCTCCAAAAGATAGGAGAAAGCACCAGAATCAAAAATGAGGACAACACTAGGGCTCTTGCACAGACTGGTGCAATCACCCCAACCCAGCCTTTCCTCATCCCATCATCATTTACACCCCAGCTGCATCCATGCGTCAAGACAAAAACTGCCTCACTGCTTGGGAAGGATTTTTTGCACAAGCTTCACAGTTCAGCAGATCTAAGTCTGTGGCTCAAAGCCTCTTATGCTGGCCACCCAAACGTTTCCTTAAATAACCCTTGTTGAGAGCTAGGGCTTTCCACACCTTTGTGGAAAGTAACTGGACTTCAAGCAGGTTTTTTGGTTTTTTTTACCTACGTGATAAAAACCCTCTACCATGAGACTTAAATGGATCAGCCTCTACAAATCCAAAAGACATTAAAAAAGAAAAAAAAAAAAAAACCAAACCAAAACACCCAAACTATACACTGAAAGACTGATACACAAATGACTAAATAGTAATGACCCAATAATATTGGTTTTCCATGACTTTAACAGAGATTCTGCAAACCCAGCATAAGCACCCCAATGAGCAAAGACGTGCAGTGCAGCAGAAGGCAGCAGATGCCAGGCACTAAAGAAAAAAAAAAAATAAAAAATCCTACTTTTAGATGATTCTTTAACAGAAAAAGATCAGTTGAATACACACTCCTTCACCACATATTAATACAAGGACAAAAACTTTAAATCGTCTCCTCAAGTACACACACACAGAGCAAATTGTTACGTGTGGATTTTTGTGGATGGACAGTAAATGCTGTTCATTTTTGAAACAGCGTAGTCCAAACTCTCACTGCCTCAGCTGAACATCTTGCAGATGCCACCGAGCTTCTAATCCCCCACCGAGCTATCACAAATGGCTTGTTTGCTCATTTTACCTGCTAGAACTCTCCAGGTGAGCTTTAAAGCTACTGAACAAAAGAAACATAGCAGTTAACAGTGTATTTGGAGTACTCCACCTGCCTCAAACACTGATTTTAGTGAACATCGTGCAAGTACAGCTTTATGTCTCTAATGCACATGTGTGAAATGCACATGTTCATGAAATGTATAAAAGTAATGTCCTAGATCTGTCGCATTCTCCATTAATAATTCAGATTATTTGTCATTTTAGGCATATACAATGTATGCTTAAAAATTTAGCCTTCTTTTTAGTAACACACTTGGTGTATTTGCTATTTTGAGAAAGGGCTGTGGTGCTTGCTCAAAGCTGTGGAAGACGAACCTCTCCCAACTGGAACTGGGCTTGGATGAGGTACACAGAGATGATATATTCTGGTCTTTTGGTCTTTCATGTTCCCTCCCCTATCCAGGGAACACAGATGAAGGTTTTCAAGACCTTTTCTGCCAGATAACACACTCAGATAAGGAAGTGCGACAGTGACAATACTATTTCAGTAATGCCTTGAATGCTTACAGCTGACAGAACTGATAATTTTCAGCTCTGGTCATTCCTACATATAATAAGAGTATAAATTAAAAATGCCATCCTCACTTTACATTCAAATCACCAGTTTCATATATCTATAATTTTTTGGGTTTGTTTTTTGTTTTTGTCTTTTAATGAATAAAAAACTTCTCCAGCTGTTAAGCGTTGATAATAACAGACCAGAATACAAAGCCATTTTTTACCCTCCAAGAGAAATATTTAATATCGTGGCTCTGACACATGTATGCTTGTTGCCAACACCCTGCACATGCAGCGCTTGCCTGTGTGTGGATCACCCACCAGCCCAGCTCCATGATCCATCATCCTGTTTACTATTTAGAACAAACTTTAGAGCCAAACCAAGCTCCACCTCCAGAAAGCCAGAAGAAGAGCAGCTTGAGCAGATGTTGAAATTCTGGTGAGAAAGAAAACTATAAACAGATTTCCTAAAAGATCTGCCTTGGGACAGTCTTATCTAGCAATTTCACTAATTCCCTTGATAGGGAAAGTAGAGGAGCGCAAATGAAATCTGCAGACAACAGATAGCTGGGAAAGTCTGTCAACCGAGAGGATGGGCAGAAGTTTATTCAAAACATTTGAGGATGAAAACAACTGACAAGAGGTACAGCTTGTAATAAAGCCAAGCACAGTCATGCACTTTGGGATTAAAGAAATATGTTCTGCAGCTTGGGAGCTCAACAGATGGAATTGATATAGAAAGACTTTGGTGGTTTAGTGGCTCATGGCAAGAGTGTAAGAAAGCCAGATGTTGCCCAAGGTCTCAGTGAGAAATGGGAAAATATTCAAGACACCAGTAAGGTCTCAGCTGGAACAATGTGCAATTTCAGGTTACTGAGTTCAAGAAAGGTTAAGTGAGACTGAAATAGTGCAAAAAAAAAAAAAAAAAAAAAGTCAGTAGGATGACCTCCCACATAAGACAAAACGATGTTGGCTTTGCTACTGGAGAAAAAAGAAGGCTCTCTCTGGAGGGTATAAGGAAAAATAAAATAGTATGAACCAGCCATAAAAAGGTTTAGGCTGGAACCTGAAAGGAGTCTTATATCCACCAAAACAATACTGTTAATCAAGAGTTTACCAAAAGAAAAAATTAGGCAGGAAGCTGACTTGAGTATAGGAAAACCTACAGCATGGTTTCCTGAGATAGCCAAAAAGAAGGCCAACCATGTGAGAGGTCCAAACCTGGTCCTGATAACACGTCTCACCACATACAGTCCCAGTGAGCCCACCAAGCAAGGTGCAGAAGCTGCACTGCTACCCCAGAATCCTCCAGACCTTCATTTCACCTGCCACCAGAGCAACATGGTGATTAAATGCATGGAGAGCCCAGACACTCATTACTGACACACAGTAGAAGCTACTTTGGATACAGATACACTTCTCAAGTCATGAGACAGTAAGAAGGGTATGACTTATCCCCAGAGAACTTGAGGTTATGCTTATAAATCAAGTCCAAGGAAAATGATGAAGGGAGGCTGGTGAAGAAGGTTTTCACCTGAAATGACTGGGGGAGAAGGCAAACACTACTTCAGAAGGAAGAGATGAGATAGTTAGGACTGAAGGCTTTAGAAGCCATCACTGTGATAGCAAGTGATTCACAATCATGTCTGAAATCCCCCACCATTCCCCAACATTGCCCAATAAAACTAACAGTGCAGGAAGGCTCAAACAAGGGCAGCTTACAATCTTGCTACTCCAAATTAATCTCTGTTGCAAGGGAAAAACATGAAGTTAAAAAGTGGATGGGGGGAGAGAAGGAAAACATAGAGGCTAATTAATGTCAATCACTATAAAAACCCATGACTGATGCTTTTGACATGACCCTTCGAGACAGTGTTTTTGCAGACAGTCGAGCAAGCGTGAGACGAGTGCAAGAGTGCCGCATCAGGAATGGGATTAGGCAGAGGGTGCCTGGAAATCCACACAACACAAAAACATCTCACTTCAATATTTATATGCAAATACCTTTTTTAGATGTTGCAGCAGAGACCCATGGATATTTATGCCTCCTGTACCATCTCACCAAGGCTTAAAAAATGCCTGTGCAGCAGGCTAAATAGAAACTAGACTCCTAATGACTTCTATGCATAACTGCTACTAATACTGTCTACTAATACCGTATATGTACAAGGAAGGAGGATTACACCTACAAGCTGCTCTTCTGTGAATCCAGCATCCCACTGCCACCTTAGGTTCAGAAAAGCCACAAACAGCACTATTAGCTTGTTCCAGGTTTTGGGTTGTTTTTTTCTCCCCAGCAATTATTCTGCACACAGAGGGGCTCCACATGTACATTTTTTTTGTGGTTGCTGTACTCCACTCAAGCTTCAGACCTTAGAACAAAATGTACATTTTATTTTTAGGTCATTGGTTGAGACTTAGAACTCCGTAGCCATGAAAAGAAAAGGAGTCACCAGTCAAAAGTTCATAGACATGGAAATGATTGTTTTCCCTCTGTTTCTTGACCACGCTCTTGTTGGTTTTGTTTTGCTGCAACTTTGGGACTAGTACACCCAACATCCACTTCATTAAGCAGAATTCAGCAAGTCTTCACTGCAACACCAGAGATAAAGATTTCCTACTCTTAACTAAGCACTGCCAGAAGGCTTTGCTAAGCGATGGGATCACTCGGTGGAAAGTGCTCTTCCATTACAGCTTTTGAGATCTGAATTAAATTACAAGCAGTTCTACAAAGTATCCTTAAAACAGCCAGCATGTGTCCCCACATCCCCCAGGTGCTCTCTTGCAATTCACCTGCAACACAAACAATTGCCTTCATGTTTGTTTTTAAAGGGCAGCTGAGCTCATGGAAATATAAACCATATTTTCCCTGTTCCTCCAGGAGTGCCCTGGCTGCTCTAGCCAGCTGCTGCACTTTGCAAGCAGCTGGATTCTCTTAAATTTTAGTTTTAATGGCAAAACTAACTTTTCAGCCATGAACCAGATTCCAGTTCAGCTTTCTGCATCCCCAACAGCTGTTTCCAGAAGGCTGCTCAAGTACCATGGCTGAGTGGTGGCTTCTTTAGAAGCTTCTTCCCTGGAGAATACCTTCAGAAACCATCTTGGCTGGTCTAAACTTCTGCTTTAGAAGCTGCACTGGAAGGTGGTTCATGGTTTTTAAGTGAAAGCAACACTTTTAAAAGGATTGTAGCAGCTGGACTCGAGAAGACATGAGAGACTGTCTGCCTTTATCCAAAGTTTAAAATGAGGCCTAGAGCTAGGAGAGAACAGCCACATTCCTGTAGACTGGCGTAAATCAAAAATAAACTCATTTAAATGGGAGAGTGGCCTGAAGAGAGGTTTCCCTTTGAAGACCTAGAACTTCTGAGCTCCCTTGAAAGACCCAAGCAATACCTCAAGCAGCCAGAAGACGCTGCTGCATGGACACATTTGTGCTTTCTCTACAAGATGCAACCACCTACCTCGTCTCACTTTCCCTTCCAGCAGGCACTTTGCAGAGTTTTTCCTTTTCTGCCTCTCACAGATGTATCCACCTTCCTAGAAAAGCACCCCATCCATAAGCCCTCTCTCTCTCCTTCCTCCTTACTCTGCTACCCAGACACCAGTGCAGAGAATTCAACAGGACACCACAGCTTTAGGTCTCCACAACCTCTTGCACCATTGTTGGGTCTTGTTAGGCAGGTAGTGCCTGGTGGTTCCTAACAAAAGCGTTTTACTTTCTTCAGCATTATTTCATGATCAACATGAAAAAACCCGAGGTGACCTCACACAGAAAGCATTTCTGCATCCTTTGCAGCCTTCTTCCCAGGAGATCTACAAGAAATAACTTCCCTTTGCTAAAGGAGCAAAGCACTCTTATCAGCTGGCTCATCATCAACCGAGCAATGGAGAATTTACACCGGAGATGCCACTTAGACAACAAATCCATTTTGTACTCAAACCCAAAAAGGCATGAGTATGATCTCTGCAAATCACACTAATCCCTAGGTCACTGGTCAAGACCCACAGAATCAAGAAGTCACTTTGAATAAATATCCTCACATTGAAGAATCTGGGAAAGAGCCAGAAACTTCAGCCAGTCAGATGAATATCCAGTACAAGTGAAGCAGTCCCCTATGGTTATCCTGTCTCTGGAAGCTGGATTCTCAGCAAGTCGTTTACATCTCATGCTCATTCATATTTTAAAAAGCTCTTTTAAAAGCTGTTTCCTATGTGCCAGTGTGTTTAAGGATCTCCATAACTTTTTGCTTTGCCTGATGCATCTTCCTCCCCTCTGCTATTTCAGCTTTGACCTAGAAGAGCACAAAAGCCATAACTGCATCAAATCCACAGTGCAAAACATCCTGTCCCCAAAAGAGGAAGGTCAGTGTTCAAAGACATAGGACAAAGATCTTTTGCCTGGTATCATTATTCCCTCCTCGGACTGCAAGATCATCTGTGAACAACCAGCACAGAAGTTTGACCCCACCAAGGCATTCCTGACCATCCTGGATTACGAACAAGAACTTGAAAAGTTGCTTCCTTCCTGTTCAATAGAATGAGATTCCTGCTCCTCTCTGCACTCCTGTGTCAGCAACATTGATGTTACTCTGCTCTCTCCCAGCTCACCAGCAGCTGCAGGGATTTACAGATACATTCCCTGTCTATTTTGTACATACAGTAGTACTTGGAAGCTGCACCACAGTTTGAGACAAAAGGTCAAATTCTGCAAGTTACTGAAAATCTTCAGCGCCAGCACAATTCATCTGGAGCCAAGAGCTTCTCCATGCTGTAGGAAGTGCTTGGGATGCTGTGGGACAAACCAAGTAAACTATGCCAACGTGAACCTAAATCTCCAAAAAGCAATGTTGGCAGCTACACAAACAGCCTTCCTGCAGTGTTCAACTTACGTTTCAGAATTACATTAGATTTACATAACATTAGATTTAGTCCATCACCCATTGTCAGAAGGAGAGCTGTATATAAACTATTAAAACATGGCACAGGTATGACATGCCCCAAAGCAGGTATACCTGGGCCATCTCGTTCCAGCACAGGGCTAGGCAAACACAGCTATGCTGCACCCTGTGCAGGTCTAGAAGGAGCAGAGACATGTTGTCCTAATACTCTGGGGATCCACTTGACCTGAGCTGGCCCTGCACTGAGACAACCCAAAGTGCTACCTTCCCACAACCAGAAGCCCTAGAGATGGACCTCTGGGACACCAGATGGTCTGAGGCTGGGTCCTAAAGCCAAAGTCTTTCTATACAGCCCAGTTCTCTATGACTCTGAAAAATGGGCCACAACTGGTGTCAGCATTTGATTCAAGTGACAAGTGACTTCAATCACTGATCACTATTAACATTCATGGAGCAGTATGCAGAAATGGCAACATCTTCCCTGAATCCTACATTAAGCTTTTGCTCATTTACTATATTTTGGATTACAATAATGGAATTCAACTGTGTATTTTAACCGAATATATTATTTCTCATTAGCAGTCTCAGGCTGTTACAAGTCTTCACCCTAGCAAAACACTGAGTGCATTTACTCCAGAAGTGATGGCATTCCTACAACAAAGAAAATGCTTCCCGTCTGTCAGGTAGAGCAGAGGTACTGAACCCTGCTCCACAGGCTGTGCACCACCTTGGAAGCAGCACAGGCTTCACTGCAAACTGCATCTTTCTGCCCGAGTGACAGCTACCATGAGGCACAGTCTGGAAGAGGAGGAAGGACAGGGAAGAAGAAGAATGACAGGACTCTAGAAATCTGTCTCAGACTACAGTGAATGAAAGTGCACATGCATGAGTTTTTGTGTGAAGCCTGGGCATATTCAGATAAATCAGACTTCACTACAATCCTTGCAGCCAGCATTTTCACAAGGCTGGTTGTAGGCTGCTCTCCAGTTAAATCCTGTGAAGCATTCTTTAAGGGCTGCTGCCTTTCTGCTGTCCTTTGCAAACACACAGCTCCCACAAGAGGATCCATTTCTACCCACATACGACAAACAGGCTACCACCTCAAGTTCTCTGCAATCACAGCTTCACAGTTCTACCAGGACTGTGGACCATACCTTAAATTAACTTACAAAACAGGCCAGAGAGAACACAATCTGACTGCTGTACCCTAGGGCTAGAAGGAAGGAGGGGAAAAAAACCAATACCCAAACCAGCCAACAACTCTTTAAGCCAAATGAGCAATTTTATTAAGGAAATAATATCTGAACAAGACATGCTGCGCACACACATTCTGCAGCTGTAATCTCTTGTCACTGAGGTGTCTCGTGGTGATATCTAAGTTAGAAAATAATACAGCTCAACCTTGGCGGGCTGGTGGTGGCAGCTCTGTGGCTGTAGCAGACACAAAGTATAGTAAAAAGCTAAGCACAGGCTGCAGAGGATATACAGAGCAAATCTGCTGAGAAGCATCTTCTTTTCCCTCTGTAGCGGACTCTGTGGACATAACATGCTTCCAGAGACTCACCAATGTTCAGTCTCGAGGAAGAGGTTCTGGTTGACTGGTGAGAAGCCCTGGGCCACCACAGCCCACCAGAGGCTGTCCTCTTCCCAGGGCTCCCCTGCTGCCATGCTGGAAGGAACATCTCTGCATGGAAACAAGGGACATTCTTCATTAGGGAAGAAAAAAGCAGTGTCCACAAGGAGGGCTATAGGCACTTCGACTGAGAATGCCACACAAAGGAATAAAAAAAGGTAGCACTCACACCACACCATGCTGTCTTTGTCAGTTCTTAACCTAAGCCCGCATAATTTATTGTACTTTAAACAGTAACAATGAAGCATTAAACGGTACCGACAAAGACCTGTTTGCACTTGCTGGAACACATAGGACACTTACATATAAACAAAAGAGTTCACAATTTCACATAGCTGCCAGCTTCAGAGAGTTACGCCTAGCTGCTCTGCTCCCCCTAACAGCAATGCATGGACTGACGATCAGTGTCAGAAGAAAGTCTGCCACCTTCTCCTTTCACTTTGGGGTACAATGAGTAGATACAGAAGTCTGACTGTCACAGATAGGACAGGTATCCTGGGTCTACAGTCTGGTTAAGGCTCTTTTACTCCTGTCTTTTGCACTTGAAGAAAGTTGCTCTCCATTAAAGACATGTCATACAGAAGATCCTTCACAACGGGAGGATCCTGCCAGCTCACTGTGCTTGCACACATTCTGCTCACATTAAAAGTCCATGCATTGTCATACATTTGCAAAATCACAGCAAGATCCTTCCATACCGCCACAGTTTTTCTATTTCAAGTGGATTAATAACTTGCAGGCAACACAGTTTCCTGACCATGCAGGAAAACCATGACATAAAGGATGTATCATTAACATGTTTCCACCAGAAGATTACACAGAGATGTATCAGGTGAGATGACTAACCCTTGCAGCAGATGATGTGAGGAATGAAACACTAAATTATGATTTTCTAAATACCATGATAATATTTAGTCACTCTGTCAAAAATATCTCCAAGACGTAAGAAAAACTGCCATAAGAGACATGCTGTCCTCCCATGAAAAAAAATGAGGACCTAACTCCCACTCCAGGTGGAACCTGGAGGTAGTCTGCTGTAACAAGGTCCCAAGACCAAAGTTCAAGTCCAAGAAGCCTCCATCACCTTTCTCGTCCACCTTTTACCAATACCACTAGGAGGCTTCCCATCCCTCTATACCCCATCCAAGAAGGGGGATCCTCTTTTTGAGCCAGGAGATGGAGCCAAAGAGACACTCCCTACGGTGAAGAAAGGCTCAGGTGTGAGGGTAAAGAAATAGAGGTAAAGAACCTCAAGAGTTAGTCTATTACTGTCAGTCAGTATGAAGCGGCAATCCACAATAATGCTTTAGGATGCAAGAGGCAGCTGCCTAACTCACAAAACAGTTCTAGGAAAGTTAAGACACCCACCCACTGGAGCCTGCAAATGCCAGTTACTCTTCTTATTCAACAATTTGAGAATATTTTGGAATTAAAAACTTAGGACATATACAAGTTTCTAAGAAACATGCTGATCAGAGGTGTCAGCCATCAAAAGTACTGTCAGGAGAGAGATGAATTAACCTGTCTCATCAGAACTGCTGCTGTTCCAGATAGGAATGCTTGATATTTCTGTGTGGTACACAGTCCAGTTCAGATTGTGGACGCATTCATAAAACCTAGAGTTTTGTGAGATGAATGGCACACACAGAGAGAGCACTGTTGTGCAACACAATACTTAAGACGCTTCCCATCTGCACTCCATTTCAAAGCATATTTTACTTGTTAGCTTCATTTAGAAGGTCCCCCTAGTTCCGCTGCAAGGGAGGACCATGCCAAACTCAGGGCTGAGCAGAAGCATTGAATTTGTATCAGCATAAAATAAATATTAAGTACGAATAAAGTATGCCTATGCCCTACGCGTAAAAATCCTACTAAACACCAGCAGACTCTTGTTTGCTTGAGGATTAGGAGATATTTAGAGCACATCACGGCTGTGGCACTTGAATGCCACCAAAAGCTCTCCTAACTGAAAGCCAGGAATCATGATAGCTTTAGGAAGTGATAATTCAGCTCTATTTTTTGCATCCAGTTGGAAGACAATATATTTTCTTTACTAAAAGCCTTCAGTACGCAAGCTTGCCAAGCGAAGCCCCTCTTCAAGGCTTTCAGCAGCACTTTCATTTTAAAAATCTGCTATTCATGTGTCCTGCAGGAAAGCATTTTGTGACTTGTTAAGGTTTCCTCCAAACGAACTGTTTAGTGGGGTTGGACGGAGCCCTCTCCCCAAGGAGAAGCGTACCCTCCTTCCAGACCGTAACCAAAGTTTCTACCCAGCCCCGAGTCAGGAGCCCCCAGCCCAGGTTGGGGGACCCCCCCCACGGGTTTGGGGAAGCCCCCCAGGTTTGAAGACCCCCCCCCAGGTTTGGGGAAGCCCCCCTGGGTTGGGGAAGCCCCCAAGGTTTGGGGACCCCCCCGAGGTTTGAAGACCACCCCCCAGGTTTGGGGAAGCCCCCCTGGGTTGGGGAAGTCCCCCAGGTTTGGGGACCCCC
>WTSP01007309.1:579-28079 GCA_025331215.1 Actenoides lindsayi | reverse complement strand
AGCAGAAGAGGAATTATCCATTTCAGCAGAACCTTTCTTTTCCTCAGAAACACTTTCGTATAGACCTTTCATAAGTTGTCATCTTATTGTAAGATGACATATTAACGCACTGATTTTTATGTGGCATTAACTTGTTTCTAAGGCAGGCCCCAAAACAACTTGACAAAAAAAGTCCTTTATAGTTCAGCTCCACCAGAACCACAGGGTTTATATATCAGTCTGGAGGAATAAAGTCTTGTTAAAAGGTGATCTTTCTCATATGTTCAAAGTGAAAACCAAGGTTTGGACCACATCTACAGAGAACAATTTGGATCCTGTTAGTAATGGAGAAAACACAGAAAATTTCTTTGATAAGAAATATGCTGCATACACATGTACACCTCTCCAAACTGTGGACAAACCTTTTATTCACCAGAGTGATTGGACTAGATGACCTTTAGAGATCCCTTCCAACCCAAGGCATTCTATGATTCTCTGATTCTATGATATGAAGTTTCTATATCATTCTGCTGCTTTAGCTTGATTTCATCTCTCCACCATCATCCACCATTATTTTGTCCAGCCAGTACAATTGGAGAGGAAGGCTTGATCTAGGTCAGAGAAGAGTCCATCAGACTCCCTCTGAAGATTGTTCCAAGGGACTTCAGAGGTGCAAGAATGTTAATAGGCCAGTTCCAGTGGGATAGTGGAAACTTAGAATATTTAAATGGGTTCAGAGTTTCCAGAAATTAATTCCTTTTGCCATTAATCATTCAATGACATAGGCTCAGATCCTGATGTAAAGGATGTTTTCTTTCTATTTCTCAGTGGCTGATAATGTTTCTTTACTCAAAGATTAAAATTTACCTGATTTTGTATGTACTTGAAACAAGTGAAAAAGAGATTTCTTATATAGCTATGAGAATATATGTCATATTACACAGGAGAAACTGCACAACAGATGCAGAGATCAAAAGCTAATTTACAATTGAGTAATCTTGTATCATGAACAATTAACATATCAGTATTATTTGTATGAACAAGGAGTCCAAATACTGTCAGGCCTGAAATATATAGTGCTATGCACTTTTTTTTTAAGGACATGAGAAAACACAACCCATGGTCCAAAGACATAACACAAAACAATGTATATAAAACTGTAACTGATATATAAATATATATATATATATATAAAATGTTTGGATTCTGCAAAGGTCTAAGTACGACAAATTTTCTTTTTTTCTTCCTGGTTTTTTTTTTTTTGTGGAAAAGGAAAACAGAGAGTATGGAGTTCAAGAAAAAAGCTGGGAGACTCGCTTGGAAAAAGATCACAAACATAGAAGAATTCTTTGGGCTTATGAAAATTCAAATATGTTTCCTAGCAAAGATGAACCACAGTTTCTATTAATGAACATGCACCTATAAAAAGTTCATAAGAATATAGTCTGTAGATGGGAATGAAATGAACCAGCTACCATTACCTGGACAAAGTTGTTACTGTATTTGAATGGATTTTCAGCTTCTGTAAGGATTAAAAAGTCACACTGTATCACATCTTAATACCAGCAGAGTGCTTAGTAAAGAATACTGTTACTAATCCCATGTTCTCTCAGATCTGAGTGCTAATTCAATGACTCAATAACAACATTACTACAGTATAATTAATCACTTCCTGCTACAACTAGAAAATCTTTAACAAACGTTATTTTAAGCAACTGCATTCTTATTCTGAGGAGTGATGCATAAAATAGAATACATTACCCTTTGCTTTGCATGTTAATGGTCTAAAAAACACGGAACATTTTTCCCCTCTAGTGTTTAGTAGTGGATATTACAAGTAGTTTAAGGCGTTTTTGGAAGATTACTATATTTTAGTTAATTTGCACAGGTTTTTTGGTTTTTGGGTTGTTTGTTTTTTTTTTTTAAATGTTAAAACCTTAATTAGACCTAATGGGTTATTTTGACATTATTTCCTAGTGAAGAATTCATATCAGACCAAATACTCATACTGAAATCAAGGAAAGTTTCATTGTTGATGTCAATGGGCTTTAAATTCCTTATTAGAATGAGAAACATTACCTTGAGAAATTTCAGATGAGTTGAAGTAACATAATACTACTGAATTAGAAGCAATTATAGCAAATATAAATTGGAACTCATACTGAAAATGTGAATATTTAACTTTTGGAAAAGTTCTACACCTTCAGATGTAGGAATGTCATCTGCAGTACAAAGCAGTTTTTTGGGATTAACCAGTATCTGTTAACTTGCAGTCAGAGCCTGATCTTCCCCATCTGAGCTTGCCTCTATAGGCTTTATAAACTATTAATAGAGTGGAGCCATAGATTAATACTGGCACATACTAAAGGAGCTAAATTAAAGAAATCAAGAAAAGCAATTCTAAGTGACTGCTACCTGGATGTGTCATATCTGAGCCTGAGCCCTATAGTCAATTGAGAAAAGCAGGCATGTAACCTAGGAACTTATAGCAGATGATTTGCCTATGGCATTTTCCTGTCTGTGTAGGGCACTTTGGAGAACAGACAGTCAGAATCATTAACTGCTGCTTTGAATGTTACAATAGTGACTAGATTTTCTCACAGGCCTCAGAGTCTGTTCTCTGAATAAACCCAGTAAGTGGTAAATAGTCTTAAGAAAAAATAATACTAAACAATGGAATGTTTCTAACTTCTGCATGGAGCATGCATTCCCATAGAATTTACAATCTATTGTATGATTACACTACAGTAAAAGCCTTTGTGTGTAAATGGGACTTAGCCTGGATTTTGCTGCTTCTTGTCAGATCTCATAAGAAGAGCCTACTCTTGGAAGGCTGGCTGTTCTCTCCAGCCATTATTTTAGTGAAATTTATTATTCCTTTTCACAAATCTTACCTCAGCTAACTGAATTTCTGGAACTTTTCAAAATAGGTGTTAATGGCAACTTTTGAACATTGTTTCTCCTATTGGGTTTCCTGGTTGTTGTTTGGTTGGGGTTTTTTTGATGAAATGTCTCTTTTTTTTTTTTTTTGTGCTGATAATCAAAGGGAGCAAGATAACTCTTGCATTCCCAGCCTACTCTCCATTTGTCCTTCCTCAAGAGAGACAAAAGGAAAAACTATAATGTTCATTTGTTCATAGAATATGGGTACACATACACCATTTCTTCCCTCATTCCATTCTCAGGCTGATGAAGGGCATAAGGTAACAGAGAGATCTTTTCTGGTTATGCAATAGCGAGCTAAAAATCACATGTAGGACTTTGCACTTCACCTTAGCGAACTTCATGAGGCTCTCCTCTAGCTAGATTATCAAGATACGTATTTTTTCTCTTATTATTCCTTTCCTTTAACTTGTCTGGTTTTAAGCAGTAAGAATCCATAAGAAGGAAAAAAAATAGTGTTCATACTACTTAATATGTAGTATTATTTAGTTCATATTGAGAGGAACATTGTCAAAAACAATAATTTATTTAAAAATATCTATTCTGCAGTAAGAAATGTTTTATTATAAAGGAAAAAGCTCTGAAAAGTCTTTATCCTGGACTCTAAACTTTGCATACAAGATTCCAGAGGTGAAAAATAAGAGTGCCAGCTTCAGTGAGTTTATTTTCAAATCACTTTTACAAAAAAACCCAAAACTACAAAATCAAAAAAAAAAGTAAAGAGAAGCAAGAAGACGTATCTTCCTCTCCTTTGTCCCTCTGTACCTCTGCTTCAACTTTTATGTCTAGCATTCATTGTTCTTGCTTCTGATATCTTTGTAATCCTGCCCCATATTGCCATATATTCAGTGGGAAAAATGAAACTTCATACATTTCTATGAAAGCTCTCACCTTCTCTGTTATAAAAGCTCACTCCTTCTCTGGTATAATTAATTGGCCTTCCTCTTCCTCTCAGTGATTCAGGCATGAATGAGTAGTTATGCCAGTAACAAAACTGAAACCCAGAAATAGTTAGTTGTAAAATGGAGTAAATAGCAGCCACATATTTGTTTAATGAGAAAAGGAGGGCTGTCAGAAAAGTCAGAATAATGCTTATTATTATCAGCCATCCGCATGGCACTCTTATGAGCCTCAAGCTTTGTGCAAAAACACAAAGGAGAATTCTGTCTCAGCTGACCAGCTTTCCTGAGGTTTTTCCATTGATTTTATAGAGGCTTCTGATACTGTACTCCTAACTGAGGTACCTTGGTTGGTACTCTTCAGAGAGAAGACTTGAATGACACTTCAAAAAAGAGAGCAACTATGATATAAATCATAGATACAAGAAAATAAGAATGCCAAATATTACTCATTCTTGTTCAAGAAGGAGACATATAAGAGTTTGAAATTAAACACACGAAACCAGTAAACAGGCCCAAGATAAGATTTCTACACAGCTGTTTAATCTTCCAAACATATTGCCCCAATGTCAAAAGTTTGTAGGTGCCACAGATCTGAAGACTTTTTGGTGTCTAGTCCTTTGATACTACACTGTATTTTCCCTGTTCAGGCAATTGCCTAAGTATTTTCTGGCCTAAAAAATATTTGTGGAGGAGGATACATTCAGGAGAAAGAACTCCTACATATGACTGATTGTTTCATTACGAATGTCCCGTGAAGTCAACAAGAAAAGGTGTGCAATTTTTAGAGACATTTTATAAATAAACTTAAACACAATACTGAAGTCTATTATTATTTAAAGCGTTTAGCATTCCAGAATAAGACTGAAAACAAGTAGCTAGTTTTCAGTTAAAGAGGATGTTGGTTGTCCTAATGGAGACATTCTTACAAAAGTATATCAGGCTTAACAGAAATGAAGATACTGTTTTCCAAGAGAAGAAAGTTTCAATGCCCTATAGCAATCTCAGAAAAAAACATGTTTTATATGCATCAAGTAATTAATGTCTCTTGTGAAACTTGCAAATTGAAAGATGCTGCAATTTATTATTTTTAGTGTCCTTTAATGAAGATAATTTCCCTACAGGGAAAAAAGTTCTAAACAGTTTGATGCAATAACACACAAGGTATTTACTGTGGTATTTACCCATTGCCAAAGTTACTGATAACAGATTACTTTCAAAATCTCAAGAAGCAAAAAAATCTTACTAAGCTTGGGTGAGCTGTAAAAATCTGATGTGTGTTGAACCTTTGGCTAAATAGTGCCAAAGGAAGTATAAATCAAATACTTTGCCTAAAATGGCTCTTTAGCAAAATCCCTCAGAGTCTGCTGTAGATGAATTAACAAGCAATCGGTTGCAGAGGGAGTTCTCTGTAGATGGCAAGCTAATGAATTCTGACAGGTTGAATGGTGCAAAGATAATGGGCTGAGCTGTCCACTGACTGTAAAGCAGAAGCTGATTAAGGTTAAGACTTTAGGAAAACACCCCAACAAAACTGGATCAAAAGGAATGATTTCTTTTATTTAGGGGTTGAACTGCAGAGGTTCAGTTTCTTTCCTAAATATTGATGTGTTAGTCAAATTCAAGCATCTGAATTTTTACACTGTTATTATGACTTGCTATGTAACTAATGACTGTTCTAATGTTGACATTCACTCCTTTCCAAATATGAAGGGTCACACAACATTTACTTCATCATCTTAATACTGCACTTGGAATATTTTCAGGCTCAATTAGATATAAAGAGTTGTTATAATTGCATAATTTGTTGGAAAACTTTTTCTAAACAGAGTACCTGAAATCCGATTTCAGGAGATGAAAAAAGATTAAATAATAGTAAGAGTTATCTACCAAAGAACTATTATATAGTTTTTCTTCCAGGAGTGTCATTTTGTGTCTCTAAAATCATGACTGATGAAAATAAGACTTTAGGTAAGAAAGGTGGCAAGACATGTGAAAAGGCTGGCTGACTTCTGTCAGGCCTAAAACCAATAAATAATATATAGGGCTTGTTAGGTAGAAAATAAAGTTTTGCTTCTAGAGATATTAATTTGTTCAACTTATTCACAAAACAGATTAATTAAATCTCTCAGAAACCAGGAACAGAAGAAACTTTTACCTTTTCTATCATCAATGAAAAGCTAAAAAGATACTTATTTTCTTTCTTTTTTATGTTTGGGGTTTTTTTTTCTTAGATGTCATCTGTGGAAAACACACTTGTGTAATTGGCCAAGGCTGGATCCTATTATTACTACTCAAGTATCAACAGACCAAGGTGCTTTTCTTGCTCATCATTACAAAGACTAAAAGAAAAAAATCCACAAACCTAAACTAGTAAAAAAAATAAATCTTGATCTGAAGGTGAATTTGGCAAGATATCAAGCCTACCAATCTTTATAATGAGGTTCTGAAAATGAATCATTAACATCAGTAGGGTGCTGGAAACAACTTTCAGGGAAAAAAAATAAAAAATAAATCCAAAACCTCAACAAGACAACAAAATCTGTTTTCAATGGACACGTATAGGAGCGTCACTGTAACACTCAAGGTTAAACTGTATCTTACCACTCTCAAATTATAGCTAAAAAACCCTTATTCTTCTCAGAAAAGATGTAATATTAAACAATCATTTTTTTCTTTTACAAAATGCTAATCTGTCTTGAAGCAGAAATATACAATATAGTTTGAAATTAAATATTTTGACTACCAAAATTATAAACACTCTTTAACATATGCAGACACTTTTTGTCATTAACCTCAATAAGATGATTCACATGATCCAAAGTAGGTTTCTATTTGGTCAAACTCTTTTGAGAACTTTCTTTGCAAAGTCTTAGGTGAAGGATAACGGGCAAGTGAGTATTACTCATATTCTTTACTGGAAAAATGATTATGTGTTACTGGAAAATGATTATATGTTTTTACTCTTTGCATGTGACTTAGACATGGGACAAAAATATGCCATTCAAAGAGCGATGATAATACTTTTGAGATCTCTTCATCAGTTTCACATGCCATTAGAAGCAGGAAGAGAAACACCACCTCCTCCTTAAGAGAATGAGAAAATAGTTACTGTATGCATAGATGCAAAGTCCATCTTTACTCCATAACCTTACTCCCCAGAAATAAGCAAGCAGATTCTGAAATATAATAATTAATTGACCTAGGAGATACTTTTTTAGGGTCACTTTGGTAGAGCTGATCCTGTGCTAGGTAGAATAAGAGGCAGACTGGACGACCTCTTGAAATTTCTACAACAGCTGTTTGCTCTCATCTCGATAGAATTTGACATATCTAGTATTTGAGAGCTACTATTTCATTCCAAGTGCACAAAAGACTGAGGTTGAAGGGAGATATAGTGAAATAGATCGAAATTTCCAACTAGAAAAAAATGTTGATATATATATAGTAAATTTCCAAGTACCTTAAATTATTTACAGTCATGCTTAAAAGTCCCATTCAGAATTCAAGTGACATTATAATGTCAGAGATCATTTTTCAGCCACTGCAATCTGCTAGGTAGAAATTAGACAGCAATCGTTGTGGCTATATAGTTTCCAAAATGTTGAAAATACTATTGTGAGACACTTTTCCATTTTGGATAACTACAGTAGAGATGGATTCTAAAAAGACTTCCTGCTTTGTACAGTGTTAATGATAGCATTGGCAAAGCATACGTATCAGGTATGTTTGGCTTGACAGTCCAACAGGTAGTAACCTCATCTCTTTCCTGAAGAGAGATGATATTCTCTTATGAAGGTCATGCTCCTGGAAATTTTGGGAGTCAAAAATCTGCAAAAACTGCCACTTAGCCTAAAAGACATTATTAGTGAAAGGAATCACTAGCACAAAATAGTGAAGTAATTTTCTTGTTAGAAATTATCACATTTGTCTTTTGCAAACTGTTCGTTTGCCTTTAGATACAAGAAAAATCCTGATCCATCAATAAAAGCTATCGTATGAAAAACATTCAAAGATGGGGAAAAGTGGATACTAATATTGTGGAATAAAATCACCTGGAAATTAACTTTAAAACAATGAAGACAAATAAACCCCAGAAAATTTAGCACCGAATACTCCTTTTGAACTTTGGATTGCAGTTGATGTGCATAGCTTTGGCCTGTCAGTAAGCAAAGAACAGCACCACAAACTTTATTTTGATGAAAAGCAGCTGCCTCTATTAATATGACTTTTGTGACAATTCAAGCAGCTAAGGATAAGCCAAAGGGGAATGCAGTGTGTTGGAACTGATTTTGATTTTAGATAAATCCATGGATTTGAGTGACTGGAACGTGGATATACTAGGCATGTAGATACAGTGACTTAAGAAATCTTCCAGTTACCATTGGTAAAAACATGTCTTAGGAACTTCATTTTGAATACTTTGTTTACCAGAAGAAGAGTCAAGTCATTTGAGCAGAAAGTGCCTTGAGCATCTGGATAGAAAATAAAATACATTTATCTCTTCTTCTCAAGTGTAACTAGCACTGAAGCTAATTTTTTTATTCCCTAGACATTTAATACATCAATCATGCCCTGCTTTTGTGGAGGTGTTGCAATAGATGAAGACAGAATTATCTGAAGTAACTGAAGTATTCTTAGGACTTGTTGCAAATTCAGTGGCAGCATTTTGTGTGTCCTGAAGATTTTCTGCTCTCAAAGACATGTGAATCCTAAGTTCAGTTTAGACAAGAAAACAAAACCCAAACCAAAGAAACAAAACCCAAACAAAAAAACCAAAACAAACAAACAAAAAAACCCAAACAAACATTTTTACAATGGCTTTTAGTTCCAGGCATTCCAATAGTGACATATGCAGCTGAACCTCAGATCTGCAAAGCATTTAAATGTAAGTCAACTTCTGGGATAAGCATTTTTTGACTGGGGCATCCAAACCTTAAAAACATGTGTTGAAATGGAAATGCACAGAAAGAGAACACTGTCTGAAGAAATGACAACAACACCAACAGTGACCACCTTCCTGCTTCCTCACTTGTTAAAAAAAAAAAAAGGTGATGTTAAAAAGGAAAAAGAAACTTCAACCGAGTCCCTTGTGAGGTGACTGTATTTGAAAGACAGCAGGAACCAAGTTTCTAAAAAGGTCCGTAGCAAACTGTAAAATCTTGCTATCCTACACAGGTTTTCCTGAAGTGGACAGAATGGTCTGTTCCCCAGTCAGCAGTTCCCACAACACAAAAAAAACCCCTTCATCTCAGGGGGAGAAAAAGGAGACACTCACTAATAATTACAGATGTTCAGAACTCTATGCATGCCCATAGCAGTATAGAAGGTACATGCACCATGCAACTTAGTCTTTTAACTCCAGCAGTTTCTCATGTGCATATCTTAATAGGGGTGATTCTTATCCACCTTGCAGAGCTTGCAGTTGTAAACAAAGATGTCTAGACGACTGCTAGGCCAATCCCAGTGTCTTCTCTGAAGCCTCTACAATGATGTAAAGCACACTGAAAGTGTGTAAGGACTTTTAAATGGTATGCTAGAAAAAGACTTTTTGAAGGGAGGCCACTTAATCTAGCTGGTGGTATCCAATAAAGTTCTGCTTTGGCTTGAGTAGGCAGATGTCTTATTGAATAAGGAAATACCACAGCTTCTTATGGCTTGAAATTGAATTTAAACAGGCAAAGATCATTACGGGGGGGTGTGTAACATCAGCTACACCTGACTGTCACAGCTGTAGGAGCTGAGAACATTAACATCAGTTAAGAATCTGTTTGCTTGATTTAAAGCAGATTAAGGAGCAAACCAGACTCTGTGGTAGCACAGGCACCCTACTTTCACACAGCAAAATATGGGCAATGCCATTGCTATTAAAATCTACTGTGAAACTCAATTCAATGTAAAAAAATCAGCAATAGCTGAATCCAATGGGGCAAATGGCTATGGATTTTCATCCAATAAATGAAATATGACACTGAAGTGAAAAGAACACTTTGAGATACTCAGTCCATTTGAAATTAGGTTTGAAGACAGTATCAGTAGATGTATTCTCACATACTGAGAAGGCAGAAAATCTAAACAACTACAGCCAAAGGTATGCAGGTGTTAATTAAAAATGAAATTATTATTGTAAGGAGTTCTGCTCTGGGCAATAAAAAAAAAAGAGGTCATGTAACAGGGGTATATATTTCCCATAGTCTATGATATGCATAGCATATATACACAAACAGGTTTTGGGTCTGCCACATCTCAGTCAACTGTAATGCAAGTTATGGCTGTAACATACATCTGGAATGAATGATCAGCAGAGAATTCCAGAATACTGCTGTGATCACACCTCAAATAATAAATAATTGCACAAATTCAATTTTTAATTACTTGATTGAAATCCTTTTAATAGGGATATCTTTTCTAGTGCTTTTGCAATGTTTACTACATAGAAGGTCAATCCATGACAGCAGCAGTACAGATAAGCATGAAATTGGTAAATATTATTCTTATTGCTATGTAATTTCATTTCTGTTGTCATAAACATAAGTCTCTTTCATCTGTTTTCTATGGTTTAGAAAATACTTTTTCAAATTAGGAGATAAGGCTCATGGAAAAGAAAACAAGAGACTGTTTCCAGATTTGTTCTTTCCCCTTATACTGGTCATGATAGTTTCAATATTTAAACTGCATATCAACAGAGGGAACACTCCAATGCTTTTTAGAAAATCTGTTTACAGTTTACAGCTGTATTAACAAATCCCTGAGTCACACTAGCAGCTTGATTTGTAGCTTACTCTGTGTGACCTCAGCTTTGCAATTTAGTTTCTTCAGGGACAAGATATTTTCAGAGGTCCGTCTGATTTTCTGTTCATTTTTTTGAGAGAGAATATTTGGCTGCTAATCCAAAACTAATACTTTAATGTAAAAAGTGTGCTAATTCTATGATGATAATAGAATCACAGAATCACTGTGGCTGGAAAAGACTTTTAAGATCAAGTCCAACCATTACCTAACTCTACCAGGGCTACTACTACACCATATACTTAAGCATCATGTCTAGATGGCTTTTAAATACATCCAGGGATGGCGATTTAACCCCTTCCCTGGGTATCCAGTTCTGGTCTTTGATAACCCTTTCAGTATATAAGTTTTTCCTGAAGTCAAACCTTAACATCCCCCAGTGCAACTTGATGCCATTTCCTCTTGTCCTATCTGTTGTAACTTGTGAGAAGAGACCAACACCCACCTCTCTACAACCTCCCTCCAGAGCCTCCTTTTCTTCAGACTAAAGAACCCCAGCTCCCTCAGCTGCTCCTCATAAGACTTGCTCTCAAGACCCTTTACCAGCTTCGTTGCCCTTCTCTGGACCCACTCCAGCACCTCCATGTCTGTCTTATACTGCGACTTAAGTCAAAGTCACTCATTGTCTCTCAAAATTAACATTGATGAGATAAACATAAGTGTCATCAGAACAGAAACTTTCTAGAAAGTTTTTATGTCTGAAGTTTGTGGCAAAGACCATAACTGTAGCAGCAAGTATTACTAGCTTTTCTTGTAGTGATTTTAAAGCTTTGCCATGCTTATATTTTATGATTACTCTGTAGCTGTTAGTAGAATTTTCACACGAGAATAGTCCCCATTGACTGGTATATCAACTTGTTTACAAGGACATAAACAATTTTATTAGAAGTTGAAAAATTCACAAGCTAAAGGGGACCTGGATTTCTTACTGTAAATCTATTCATAGATGATAACCTCCAGTCTTCTGAACATGGTTATTATACATGCTGGTCTTAGGAAAAAACAGACAAAGCTGCCTGTAAATAAGCAGCACTATAGGCTTTCCCAGCAAGTCCAGCAAAGTGTTTTTTTGCTGAACTGAAGGGATGATCACTGATTTCACGTATGTACACTTTAAAACAATGTTAAATTCATTGATGTGAGCAATCTTAGCAAGGAGAAAATGCAACTCAACCCCATCTCCCTATGGAAATGTGCTAGAAGAAATGACAACGCTTATTTCACCTGTTTAAATGGAGAGTTTAGGGCCAGTTCTGGGAGAAACATCATGAACTTTAGGCACTGGTGCAAGAAATGAGAGACGATGCATTCTGTGGCATATTAGACATTACGTGAACTATCATCTGAGACACAAAAAGTGGAAATAATCCAAAAGCTGTATTTTCACTGAAGCTAGGCAATATGAGCCAGAAAAGTCAATTAAATGGCATGGCTGAAGGGAGTCCCAGAAATCTAAAAGGATTTATAAGAACTTTCTAAATTTGTTTTTAAATTTAAATTTGTTTTAAAATTAAAAAATAGTGACCAACTCATATGTTTAATTCAATGATCTTTATGATATACCTAAATCAAGAGAGGTAAATGGAAGTAAGAGTTTTTAATGACACTATTTGGAAATGCTGGAAATATTTTTTAAAGGGAGGTCACTTAATCTACCTAATAATAACCAGTACCTTTAATCCAGTTACATTCATACTGAAAAGACTGTTCTGTAGTGGAACCCAGCAGATAGCTGAATCACAGTCTCATGAACTCCACTAGCTATGCCATCTAACTGATACCTCTCAAAATGGTATGTTTTGGAACAAAGCCCAAAATTTTCTAATGTTTATCTTCATTGTATCATTTCATTCTAAAACAGTTGTGCAAACTTAAGCAGGAAATTGCCTCAGTACATTATTATGAAAGAACATCTAACTATACAGTTAATTTCAAGGTAATTTTTTGAAGGTGTATTGGACATATATCCCTGAATAAAACATTTTTTGTGAACAAAAAGCATTTTTATGAAAGGATATTTGAAAACAAAACAAACCTCAAGTGTTTTCTTTTGAAGCTCTCATTCTTGCAACATGCAAGGTACATTTTCAGAATTTCATAAGCTGCACAAAAATAGTTTTAAAAATGTATGGGAAGATCAAGACTGAATGGCATAGTGACAGACTCACAGACTGCTCACAAAAGAGCAGGAAGACTACCAAACCTGAAAGTCAGAAACTAATATATGTAATTTTACATATGAAATACGTACAACAGTCTGCACAACTAAGTCTATATACAGACTACATAAGTAATGGGTCATAAATCTGGAAAACAAAATCACAGTCTGCCATATTCAGAATAGGTGACTTACCCAAAAGATGAATTCACAAATTTCTGTCCCAGCTTTAAAGTACTGCAGAATAAATCACGTATAAAGCTTGGAATTCAGAGTAACTTAGTATCCTTCACTGTATTTAGAGAATGTATTTAGAGAAATCTCTCAAGCTTTTTAAAGTCACTGAAGCTAATGTATTGCATTATTATGGATACTCACTTTATAGAGATAATAGGTCTCCCTCAGATAAAGTAGTTTGATATTGTGCTTGTAATACATGAAGGGTATTGTGCTTGTAATATGTGAAGGGATCCAAAAAGCCTGAGGTGAATTGATCTTAGTGGAAGCAACAGTCCAGAATAAGGACAGTTCTTAATACCTTTTCTTGAAAAGTTCTACAGTGCCACTGAAGCTGAAAAGCTTGCTTACTGCTAAGCCTAAATTTGCTAAACTAGGCATGCTCTGACCAAATGCACCCATCATTGAAATAAATCTAATTGTGCAGTGTCTGAAATTCTTTGAGGGGCTAAGGGCATTCCTGAGAACTGCACATTTGTAATGATTCATATACTCCTTTAAAATACAAAAGTTTCAGAAAAATGGATTTTGGGCAATAGACTCAGGAATACATCTGTAAAGGGAAGAACCATAAGTAGTGTGAACAAAGGTTATTAGCACAGCTCTAAGGCACCCTCCCAACTCCAATTTATATTGATCTTGAAGATCCTAAGGTAGCTATTACGAAATAAGAAGAGTCTATGCACTTAACCACAAACATTCAAGATCAAATAATCAAATATGTGGTGAAAACTAATTAACTATTCTGGATAAGTAAAATGGTATTGAAAAGAAAAAAAAAAATGAATGATCAGCTAAACTGGGCATACTAGATACACAGTATTACAGATTTTTTCATTTAGAGTAACCTCAACTGTGGAACAGTGAAATACTTTGACAAAAGGATTAAGAGACTAATTCAGGGACATTATGGGCACCCATGCAATAGCTAAGGACATGACACAAACTCAAGAGTATGAGGAGGCACTGAAGAAAGCAGTGACAGAAAACAGTAAGTTACATCAGACAAAATCAAGGACATAGAAATCAAATGCACTAACTACATACACTCTCCATGGAAAACCAAGCCAATTGACAGAAAGGCTGCAGTCATAGTCTGGTATGAGGCTTCCATATGGCATGGGGGTGCTGTGGAAAATTATATTCTCTGATCAGTTATTTCAGATAAAGAATTACTGACTGCCCTGCCAAGAAAAAGACTGTCCTAGAATGAAGCTGGAAATGGGAACACAACAAAGTATTGAAACAAATAAATTCAATGGCATAACTGGGATGCCACACAAAAGACAGTATAATCCAAATGGTTAAAAAATGGCTTAGGAACTAGGCTTTTAAAATACTACAACAGTAGGTGTAACAGGAGGGAGACAGTTGTAACACAAAAAAGAAATGTATTCTTAGCTGAGAAGAAATTACTTATTGCATATGCCTCAAAGATGTGTCAAGAGATATATAAACAATATGGGTCAAAATGAAACAGGCTGTGATCAATTCCAGATGATATTTAATTTTCTTGAAAATACTTCCAGGGTTATACTAAGCATTATTTCAGTTGAAATAAATTTGACCTTGAAGTTATGTTCCTATTTCAGTTCATATAGGAGGGACTCAAAGAGGTCACCCTAGTCCTTTTTCTTCTACAAATATACAAATAACTCTGCCTATGGCATTTCTATACATAAATGTCTATTCCATCTGTATCTTAAATCAGCATGTGATATAATATTTTTCTTGTCCTGGCATAATTTTTAATACTGTCTCAGTCTTCATTTACAAAGTATTACAGACTTACAGAACTCCACAAACTGAGTGCTTTGACATCTGCAGCATCTTCAGTTCTAAAGCCAAAGGCCTCATGTACAATTAGTCTTGGACAGAGTCATCTTCAGGGAATACATAGGTCCTTAAAATTGACTAGTTTTAACTGCGTATGAGTCCATATTTTTCTAATGCTAGCATTTTGAAAAAATCTCATATGGTAGGAGTTTTTTTGTTCTATACATAGAAAGGCCTTACTCATGTTTCATTATGTACTTCTGTTGCTTATTTTTTGGCATTGATAGTTTGCGTAATGTATATACTATTACCACCCAAAGGGCTTCAAAGTGTATAAAAGAAACCAGTTTAGACCCAAACAGTAGTTAACTGGGTAAGCAAAAGTCATTGGTGACAGAGGAAACTTACAGCGATTTCCAACTCCCCCCAGATTCACAAAACGAGCGAATAGGAATTTCAGGTGACTAGAAGTTTCAGGTTCAAAATTATTGTACCATTTGATCCACTTAACTGAGGCAAATTTCAAAACTTGTATTAATTTATTTTTCCCCAGCCCCTCCTCTCAGAACAGTAGCATGAAAACTTGAAGGTAGTGCTGAGTCATTAAAATAAGTAATTTGTCTGGACAATGAACAAAGCATTAGGTATTGGTTTAAACAGCTTTAACTCCAAGCAGACTTTCTTGCCAGTGGCTATAATCCAAACAAGAACTTGAAACAGCAAGAAACAAAAGAACTCTTGTCAGTAAATTTAAGACACCAGCAGAGTAATGCTGTACTTCAGATGGTTGAAATTTATTTTTTTTCTCTACTTGCTATAAAATTCTTGTACTTTTAAATTGCTTTGACTATTGCTTCACTTTCTTTCAGCTACTACCAGTAGTAGTTATTAACTGGAATGCTATCAAAGCTATCTACCTATATAGAAAAAACTTACCTTGATAGCTGAACACTCCTGGTATTGCACAATATTTTGTAAACTGAAGGCAGAGGCAGAATAAATATGAAGAGCTAAAGTATAATTTTTAAAGTCACTGTTTCCTAAATGTAGTCACAGTTTAAAATGATGTAGGGTTCAATGTAGAAAATACATGTAGAAACAATTGCCCAAACACTGCAAAAAGCAATAGAAGCCAATGGATTTAGCTGTTTTCTCTGCTGACAGCTTGAAAATCATGACATAAAGCAAGATCTATGAGGGGATCTAATGAAATTTAGTGAATTTAAAGCTTTGGCTAGGAACAAATACATAAGGAAGTCATGACAGATAGGACAAAACAAGAAGAGAACAATACTAAAATCAAAAGGCCCAGGGAGAACAAAAAACAGAGGTCACGTACTTAAGTACTCAGAAATTTAGTATTCAATATATTGACACAGACTGAAAGAAAAAGGTCACTTCTGAACTTTGAGTATGGATGTGGAGTCAATGAAATCTACGGAGGACTGGAAAGATGGTTCTGGAAGACAATAAGGAAAAGGGCAACTGATGCCCTTTTGTTAGAACTTCAATAGATTTAAAAAATCTGATCTTCTGAAGAAGCACAAATAACAACATTGGAGAGAGCTTGCTGCCATTTGTTGTTGAAGAGTTGGAAAAACAATCTAAAGCTGCTTGAAAACTCCAGAGAAACAAAGAGCAAAAGCAAATGACAAAATTATGCCCACTTGCATTTATTATTCAGCACTTTAGAGAATGCTGAATGTCATGCAGTTTTGTTTTAGTTGTGAGCAGCAAAACATTTCATTATTCTTGTCCAATTATGAACAGGTAGGACAACTGAATCAAATGGTTTCCTTTAATACTGCCATCTAAAATGGTCAGAAACCTAGCGGAATCAAGATGTCTTGAACAAAAGAGCAGGTCCTTCTGGAACGCCTCCTTGTGACAAGGATTACAATGGAGTCTAGTACCATGCACATCCATCTCTCACGGATGGGGCAGAGGTATCCTTGAAGCAGCTGTAATGTTCTGCGTAGTGGCTGAGGATAATTCCAAGTAGGAGCTAAAAACTAAGTCCAATAATTAATTTCAGGGAAAATAAGTCGGTATTTCTCAAAATCAAGATACTTACCAAATTACATTAAATGGAAAAAAAATAAAATGTTCTGGACTCTGAAGGCTCCAGTTTCTTTCCCAGGAGCAAGAGAAATAAAAGAAAGCATGAGAGAGAACACCATTTTGAGGCTGACAGCTGAATGACACCTTGTGGACTAAAATCACTTTGAGCAGCTGGAAGTTTGCAGGGAGGTCTTTTCTGTCCACCATGAACACCTTAATTACTCAGCTGTATTCACTGGGTGGGGCACAGGGCTTTTAATCCTGAGAAGGGTCTCTGGTAGGACAGACAGACTCCAGCCCTAAGTAACCATGTAGGTACACATGCAAAGAGGGTAGTAGCTTACTTCTAGTAACTCCACACACCTGTGAGAGGAAGGTTGGTTTCAGAATTAGTGCCTTACCAGTGCCCTTAAATATTAATTTAACTTTTCCAGTTATACTGATTTTCTAATTTGTTAGGTCATCTGACTCTTTTCTTACCTCTGCAGAGGCTCAGAGTTTCTGACTATAGAAGGCATAATATTATTTTAATTTACAGATGATCATTAAACAATCCCTTATTTCCAGTTACATTCCACCATACCCAAAATATCCATTCTTTAGTATTTCTAGAAAAAGTAGTTGGTCACATATTACATTTGTACTTATCACATGAATATGTAGAAATGCTCTTACAAATCAAATTCTTACAATAATGTTAATAAATGCATCTTCAGTATGGTTTTTAGCTTAAATTACACATATACTGGAGCTGCCACCCAGTGTCACTACTGTAAATACCACTTACTTCATTGGAATACCTGTATAAGAGAGCAGACCAAAAAATGACACAAGCAAATTAATGATTTGGAGTTTTATTTGCAAGACAAGCAAGTTTCATGTTTTTGAGTAAAGTAAGCAAACATTCTGTCCAGGCATCACCAGGAATGGCCAGCAATTCAAAAGACAGAAACAGGTGAAATCTCTGTGAAAAGTGAATCTGATCAAGTAAGTTTTCTGAGTAAATAAGGGGACAGGAGATAATATGAATATAGGCAAAGGATCTTAGAAATCAGTTCCATACTTTGGTGGTAGTCCATGGAGTTATCTCTGCACAAGAAAGATGTGCTCAGTCAGCTAGACTTCAGTCAGCATTCTGGCAGCAAAGCCCTGTCACTGCAATAGCTTGGAAAAATATTAAAAGAGAAAACTCACTACAAAAGCTTACAATGAAGGGATGCATCACTGTTGTGACAAATGGCATACCCCAATACAAAACAAGCCCACCAACATGCAGACTGCAACTTCTATGTCCACTGGGTTGCTTCAGCTTAGTTTACTTGCCTTTTTTTTTTTCCATTCCTACTTCATTTACTTGTTTGTCAGATTCAGCCACGTCTTTAGGGCACATTTTAGATATTGATTGCTGCAAGCAGAAGTAACAAGGTGCAAGTGCAAGCTTTGTATAAATGTATAATCTCCCCTAGATTGTCACTAAGTACACATTAGAAATTCTTAACAGGAATAATTGCAAAAGCAGCATTCAACCTCCTTTTAAAATATTAGTATTCATAATGCCCCTAAGAAAAGTGCAGCATCTCAGTATTCTATTATTACAGCGTATTAAAAAAACCATCTTTCACACAATGGGTAATGGATCCCATGAGAGAGACACCCAAGTCAATGACAACTCCAAACCAAGAACCTTTCGGACAAAATCTGACAGACCTACCCTCAATGGAAAAATGCAGGGGAAAAAAAGAATAAAAAAACCCCAAACAAAACACATACAAAAAAACACCACAAAAAACCCCACAAACAAACAACAAAACAGAACAAAACAAAGAAACAAACAAAAAAACCACAAAAACCAAATCAAAATCCAGCAGCAGCTTAACAAGAATAGTGCAAAGTTATTCTTCAGTACAGGAGTGGTTATCTTCAAGTAATCTTCAGCATAATACCAAGTGGGTATGCATTATGAAAAAAAACCACAAAAGTGCAAATGTACAACAAACAGAAGCATGTCAAATTCCTAGGAACGTCTAAAAATAATTGAACAAAAGTGGGTATGCTAGGTAGATACAAAATATTGTTGGAGGAGAAGTTCTATGAACAAGACAAGTACTATGCCATAAAAATTACGAAAATCAAGGCAGGTTTTCAGCAACCAACAAAATGTTCATAGTTGATAATCAAATCAGGCACTGAAGAGATTCCCAGTTAAGCAATACACTGAATGGGCAAGAGAAAAAGGAATCAGAAGTGCTGCAAAAAACAAGGGTAGGATGTAGACAAATATGTAAGAGAAGCTGCAAAAGAAATGACCAATTATTTGCTAACAGTGATGTTCAAAAAACTTTTCTGCAAGAAAATGCAAGAAAACCTGACTGCATTTTGAGCTCTCCATTAAGTTTTAAATATATGCTAAGACACAAACTTGGTTCTACTGTCCTCTCTGTACTTACCAGGACACAGAGGAGTGAAAAGCTGTTTTACCCAGCCTGATGAGGATTACTGTGTTAACTCTGTACTCCTGGATGATTATGTGCAGAATAGTGAGAATGAGCTTGGTCAGTGAAAGTTGTATTTACATGACACTCAAGGATACAAAGATCTCCGTGGGAGCTGTCTCAATAAGCATGAATTGCAGAAATGCTGCCCTAGTCCTTCTATGATTCTATGTTCTAATTTGTACTACAAACTAAACCTACCTCCTGTTTCTAGGTGGAGGAAAGATAAGAACATTAGTGTCCCTCCTTCCTTTCAGACATGCTGAATGTTGTTCTCCTATATATGAGATCTCCTCATTTCTAGAAAGTGTGTATATTCAAAAGCAATATACAACAAATATGAGTTAAATGTGCCAGGGGATGCTGCATTACAAAAAAACCAACCAACCAAAAAAAAAAACCAAACAAAAAAATAGGAAAAATGAAAGGCACTTTCTGAAAAAATACCCACATAATTAGAGTAAATGTTTCTAGATACATCTATATTTGTAAATTCATAAAACCAAAGTGTACCACAAAATTAAACAACCTTTGGTATGAGAATCTTCTGCAACATGGTGAAAACCAATAGGATTTACATGTGCTTTAATATAAATTTAAACATCTTCAAAATGGGACACAGACAATGCTAAGAAAAACCCTAGCAACAGGTGTTGAAATGTGTTACATCATCAGGAGGGGAGAATGAGATAGGTTTATGAGGCACTGCAGAGACTCTCAACAGTAGGTTCTTTAGATAATAAAAAAAAAAATAATCAAAAGGAGAGTCAAACAGATAGTAGTTGGAGATAGATTGATAAGAGAAAATTACAAAGGAAGATCACACATAGGATGATGTCATATTTCACAAGAGAACCACTAGACAATCTGTACAATGAGGCTGTAGCAGCAAATCCCCGATTCTGAAGTTTATTCTGCCTAATGAACATAAAGAACTATGAGTTCCTAGAAAGCAGAAGAGGACAAGGGTAATACTAAGGATAAATTGATGTGATCTGACCAGACAAACCTAGTACAAGCAAACTGCCCTTGACCTCAGTAACGTAATTTCCATGTTACACTAAAAAAAAGAGACAAACCAACCAAAAAAAAAAACAACCCCCAAAAAAACCAAAACAACCCAAACCCTATAAAGGACAGCACTGCAGTAGTAGATAGTCTCTTGGGGTTTTTCTGTTTCCAGGGATGTTCTTGAAGCATCAGTTCTCAGACTTAACATCTTTCATATATACCATACATGAAATTTTAAGTGGCTTCCCATGATGCACCCACCTCAAGATACACAGATCAGGCACTTAAGACCCTGATCTGCAATTAGCTTTATTGCAAGGATATCAGCAATCCAACAAAAATCCTGCTGACTCCAAAGTTAAGGCAAAGATTTCTCTGCTTACTGCACTTTGGGTTTAAGGCTGTTAGGAGTATAGCAGCCTTCTTACTCATCGGCAAACATTGAAGCCAAAAAGGTGAAGTGAAAGGAGACAGGCACTGACCTTGGTGAGAGCTTTACTACTGCTGTCAGTAAAACCAGGATTTTGCTTTGAGGGAAAGTATTTCCAGAAATGAGGCATGCTCCTGGGGGTAGTGCTCTCACACAGAAGAGAAAAGGTTATTTTCTAGATAGACTAATAGAATTTGATACCTACTTTTTTGAACTAGCAAAAGGACAGCCAAGAGGTGATGTTTTTAGTCTCTCATTACAAGACTAGAGAGATGTTAAGTAATATTGGTACAACAGCGAAAGCATATAAACTGATAGAAAGTACATTTAGTCAGTGAGATTACCCTTAAGTTGGAATAAAGAGAGAAAGTTATAAATTACGGTGAAAGGTGATTCTGAACACCTTTGTATGAACACCTACTACACCTGGAAATTGGATTTGATGATTGAGAAGGTCCCTTTCAATCCTTTGTTCTAAGTGAGAACTAATTCAGCAACAGAGATTCAGAGAAGCTTTGGAGATGCCATATGGCATAACAGAAATGTGAGGAAGAACCTAGGTTTTGTAAAGCAAGTTGCAGTTATGTGAACCTGCATGGTAGGTGCAGACATTACAATACTCAAATTACAGAAGGCAGACCCCAGAATTACACAGAGATTATCTGGTAATCAGACCTTTATTCTGTCATGTAAGGTAGGAACCTTGATTATCCTGCTGAACTGTAATACTGCCCATCTTTGTGACATGGAGGCGGGGGGGGGGTGGGGAAGGGGGTAAGCAGATTTTGAAAGAACACTTCTTTAGTAGCAGCATTTGTATTATAGTCCCAAGCACTACTTAACTACACGTTAAATATACATTTATTTGCTTGTCAAATAAGTAAACATTAAAACATTAATGGATTTGTTCTGTTATCCTGAGGAATTCTTAGTAATACTTGTCCTCCTGAAACAGAGGCTAGTAATTGTTCCTCAGGAGTGGAAAACATGGAATTTGAGGCAGCTGACAGAAGCAAGTATGAGAAAAACTGCCAACAGCAAGGGTGACAAGGTTCTTATTGAGGTTGCAAAATTAAATGGTGATGCATAACATCAAATTGACACTACAACATTTTTATTGCCCTAGGAGAGCAAACATCATTGTACAAATACAGCGGACATTGTCATCTCAGCACTGGATGCCTACTGTTGGTAGCATCTTCTGTCACTAAACTAGACTTGCTGTTGATGTTGTTGTAGCAGATAATTCATGTCTTTCTAGCATACAAGACAGAAAAGTGGGTAGTGTGAAAAGAAGTAGAAAAGAGATGAGTAGAAACATATCAAATTGCTAATGTAAAGATTGAAGATGAAAAAAGTCTTAATGAGAAAAGGGAGAATAACTCAAAAAAAATAACCTAAGAGATAGCAAATAGTATAGCATATCAGCATCAATGTCTCGTGGCAGCAGCAAACTAGAAACAGCAGTGCCTCTAAAAACTTCAGAATGCAGAACCTTGCAGAAAGAATAAATAGCTGAATTTGACAGATATATTAGTAAAAATAAAATATTAATTATTTGAAATACTCATCTCTAACTTTGGTCACTGGCAGTACAGTGCCATTTAAACAGGTTTCTGAATTAAAACTTTGATTCGGTAAAACATTCAATCAAAACCAGTCTGAGGAACAGCTTTATTTAAACTGTATTTTTATGCTCAGTTCTGTTCAACAATTGGCAAACTTCAGCATCTCCACTAGACATTTTCACTTCTCCCAACCAGCTTACCATTTTTAATACTGGAAGTTATTCATGTCTGAAATAATGTTCATTGGCATCAACATCTCAGTTTTCACCACAACCCTGAATTTGCGCTACAACTTGATCTTCTACATGTTATCTCCCTTCAGTGTAGATATTTGTTGGGCTACCCATTGTCTCTCGGGTCACAAAAAGAAGTCCAAGGATCACCTGTGACAAAAACAATTATATAGTTAGCCTGAATTCACAACAGGAGTTTAATTCATTAGATAAAACAACATTTATTAGAGCATTTAACATCATTTTAAAACTAAAAAACAAAACATCATCAAGAACAATCATATTCTGAAAAGGCTGATGAGATCTCCAATCTGATTATCAAAGGTAGTTCCATTCTTATATTTGAAATTTGTATTCTATAAAATGCACTAACAGAGGAACACTCTTCAACTAGATTCTTACACTGCTCAAACCAAAACCTATGGCCAGTTTGAAAAGCCTCCAAAACAAAATTCTTACTGATAGACCCCATGCCCCAGTTCTGCAATAGCTGCACTATTTAACAAATATTTGCTTAAAAAAAAAATTTAAAAAATCCTAAGTAGCTGTGCCTCAGTTCTTCCATAAGTGACTTCACAGATCTTACAGATTTTGGTCAGAGATAAGTCTTCATAAGTTCATCATTATTTGAGCACTGAGAGCTGTCTTTACAGAACTGTTTGGACCTAATGCAGCTGAGGCAGGTTTAGCATACAAACATTGGTTTTACCCTTTTTCAACCCCATCTCATTCAGAAAAGTAGTTAACACACATATGTCAGTTTAAGCACATGTGCAGTCCTAGCCAAGTAAACTGTATCTTGCTGCTCTAGGGCCCTGGAGCCTCAGCAATGTTAGGCTTCCTCTCTGCCTTCTTTGCTAGTAAGAAAAGCAAGAGTTTTAGCAACAAAACATTTGGGAAGGGACATTGGAAACTGGGAAAAAGTACAAAACCCCAAATGCATCCAGCACAGAACAGAGATGGGTGAGAAGGGGGTGAATGCGGCTTTCTGCCCTGATGTGGCAGATGCTAGTCACCAGCTTGGCACCAGTTCCTGTGTTATCCCAACTCATGTCAGGTGTTAGCAGACAGGACAAGCACAGAAAAGTGAGGGTGATACTGCTGGGGCTCTCTTCTTGCCTGCTGGTGCCTCCCTTCCAACACAGGGGTCTGATGGAGGGGCAGTCAGGGCACCTTTGGAGCTCAGCACACAAAGCACCCTGGGAAAAGCAACCCACCAGGCCAAGAGAACAGTTTCAAAAGGAAGAGAAAGAAGAACAAGAGGTTCAACAGCACTCAAGAGAGCTTTCTTCATTGGCCTTAAGAATGGTCCAGTCCTGTGATCACAGAGTACCCAAATCCCCCAGTTACCAAAATGACAGGTGCATGTTAACTGACATTTTAATGTAACAAGTGGTAAACTAATCTCCATAAAGACTTACAACTGCTCCCTCACCTTGTTCTTGATGCATTGTTTTTCTTGGTGAGGGTAACAACAAAGGCATAAGGATACTAGCAATACTGAATTTGTATGTATTACAAAAATCACTATCTTTTCAGTTTTCTGGAATGCTCTAATCCAACATTGAGAGTTTGAAGTAAAAACTCCACTTGTTGCAAAAAAACACTAGCAGTTCTTTAGTACACCTTCCCTAAGGCTAGTTATTTCATCTTTTCAGGGTAAAACTGTTGAATGACCTTATTCTTGATCTATGAATATTAGCAATGAAAAACAAGACATATTAGAATGATTTACACCAAACTTCTTTTTAAAATTAGCTATTCTCATTCTTTTTCAAATTACTTATTCAAGAAAGCACATCAGTTTAAAATTCAGGCTGCATGAATGTGCTATCAAGATATGGGCATTAAAATCCTTATGCCTTGAATGTTTCCCTTGAACTTTGTTTCAAAGTTAAAAGACCACAGACATCATAAACCAAATTCAGTCTTTGTGTAGGCCAGCATTAAATTGCAGCTGTTCTCATCGGGACTGAATTGGTGTCAGGCGCCTGTTAGGTAACAAAGCCACCATTAAAAAAATATATAAAAAAAAAATCAATCAAACAAAAAAATCAAAAACAACAGACCAGAACTATGAAACTTATTACAAGTCAAGTACATTAAATAAAAGAGGATCCTACCAGTTGCATCATCAGCTTCTGTGTCTAGAAGAGCATCTACTGAAGCCATGCTTGTGACTATGAAGGAGTCTGTAGTATCAGACACTCCTCGCTTGCTGAGACACTTCTTTGAGATACTGACTTCTCTGCTTTGATCAGTGTCTTTTACTAACCTTCTGACTGCCAGGAAGGTTACATCACTTGTTGTGAAGGTTTTCCTAGGCTTTCCTACTATTCCCCAATGCACTTTTTAAATCATAAATCCACAGGTTCAATTTGTAGTTATCTTCCAAAAATATTTATATAATAGAGAGTGGGACAGAGATGCAGGATGTTTTCCCACAACAAATCCACCTTTTTGGTGAAGTATTAAATACTCCTTATTTCTGTTAGTCCTCTCTTGCAAAGAGGGAAGAAAGTCTTCAGTGAAATACATTTTCTTCAGGAGGTATCTTCTGTTCCTCCCTGACCTTTTTCCGGTGAAATTTTCATCCTGTGTCCTTTTTTCTCAATGAATGTGCCAGCAAAGACTCAATAATATAGGTTGTTGTAAAACAAGAAGTTTCTTTCTTATTACAGCTCTGTAAACAGTTGTAACTGTCTTTATGATTAGGAAATTACAAAATAGTTGTACATATAAATCAGATTATTTTCAATGTAATCTTTTCTTAAATAATATGAATTAGTGTAATCCAGACTTAGGACACTTTCATTTTCATACTCACAAATATTAGGCCAGGGTTTTCTAAATACTTATGCCTTGTCATAAATTTACTTGCATGAGTAACCTTTCCTTAACTCCATGCCAAGCTTAATAGTGGTGCTCATATAAGTAAAGTTATGCCCAGGCATAGGTTTTTGCAGGATCAGTCAAAGACACTATGCACACCTTTTTGAAGCTTATCAATTATGTTCTTCCCAAAGTTTCCTTTTAGCCATGTACTAAAAGCCCCCAAACTTTACTTGGAAGAAAAAATACTTTAAAGCTTTAAAAACTTGTTACGATGTATTTTTTCTTAAAACAGACTATAAGCTATTTCCCATCTTCTACCAAGTGTCTACTTGTTCTAATTAATCCTTAATTTCAGAGGGTAAACCAGTATCTAGTTCATGTTCCAGACTAAAATAATGTTCAGAGGAATCCTCTATTCTCCTATCTGTAGGAGGTAACTGTTGCCAGTTTTCTGCAGTTATTAACAGCCACTACGATAGAAAAGGCAAGAACAAGATACGCAGTAAGAGTAAGCAAGCGAACACGTGCTGGGATTCAAGGATTACGTGAGATCTACAACAGAGAATATACACACGCATAGAGCCCAAGGGTTATGTTTCCAGAAAATAGGCACCACGGTTATTTCAGACATACTACCAGGCATGTCTGTGTTGCAAACTCCCTCAGAGAGCTGATGAAGTATCTATTAAGTAATTAAGAGGGAGGAGAATATTACCCCTTTCCCTGGAGTAACCCCAGTAACATGCCTGTCTCAACCCTTTCTCCCTCCATCTGAAAATCTCCCAGGAAACTATGGTTGACTTAAGCGTTGACTTGGACTTTGGGAGTCTGATTCTGCTCTCAAATACGTAGTATTGCAATATGTAACCCTGCTAGCTCCAGTGAATGAAATTTCTGTCAATGAAAGTGAGAAGAGAATGTAGCTTTTAGAATTTACATCAGTAGCAACTGTAGGGATTAAAAAATAAAATCTGTTAGTCTCTGTTTTGATCCTGTGTGCATTCCACTAGGGCTGAATCAAACTGAAACGTGCAATCCATTACAATTATCTGTCTTAAAGTTACACATGCCACTCTTTGCCAGAGTCAAATATCAGCTAGTTTGATTAGAAAGCTTAGAGCAAAGCCTGGGCTCAGATGAATTTTTAAACCACTAGCTAAGTAACTTAGTGGAGTTATAATAAAGAACCTGACAGCCAGTTGTGAAAAAATATGAAAGGAGCATCTCAGTCATCATGGAGTGAAATTCTGCTTCCATTAACAACTCAGCTCTCTTCACATGCTCCTGTATTTTTTTCAATGAAAGATGCATAGGGTTTTGAGTGCACAGATTTGGTACACGTGCGCAGCAGCTGGTCTGACATGATAAAGCTGAATGAATCTGAAGAAGTTCCTGCCTGTCTAACCAATAATCCATGAACTAAGAGGGATTTACTCAATAGACCATCACAAATTCTACCCTGTTAAAATTAGAGATTCTTATTTTTTTTAAGAATGTGCCTAAATCTGTTTTCTGTCAGAAGGTTCCCATTTCCCAAAGAAAAACAGGATGTGAAGAAAGAAAATAAAACAACTGGTTGCTTTTGTTTTGCAGGTTTGTTTTTTTGTGTCTTGGTTTGGTTTTTTTTTTCCTGAATCCTGCAATGTCTGTAACTTAACGTTGCTTGATTTGAAGCTCCAACCATAGTATTTGTTACTGGAGACATTTCTGCAACTCGGAGAAAATCAATCAGAAGAATAGCACCTGGCATGCAGGGACACACACTGTATGCCACAGCAGCATCCCCAGTACCATGTCTAAATTTCATCCTTAATTAAGGCTTACTTGCCTTTCTATTTTGCTGGGTGGGAACTGTCGAGAGCTAAAAATAGCACCACGATTCGGTGACGGGTGCTAAAAATACCCTTACCCGCTCTATCACCGGCTCGGTAGGAAAGACAAAGCCCTTGGCATCTGTCACAGTCTATCACCGCTAGCTGGGGACGAAGGCAAAGAGTGCCCAGCCCCGGAGTTGCGCGCCCGGGCAAAGTTTTACCGGCAGACGAAGAAGCCACGGCGCTGCTCTCGGCAACCGCGACCCCCGGCCCCG